>APFE030964464.1:0-81248 GCA_000404065.3 Pinus taeda | reverse complement strand
CCCAAGGCTCGCGCCTGACTCAGACCTCATCTGCCCCAAGGCAGGCATCCGATCCGGTACTCAATGACCCCGGGCATCTCGCAGGCTGGCCCACTCCCTCCACAACTACTAAGGCGCAGAGCCCCAGGCATCGAAGTCCTTTACATCCCTTCCAGACTTCGGCATCCCAATCCAATAACAGGCACCTAGCCTGGAACATCAGGCACTTGGCCTCCTCAAGATGGTCCCATATCTCTTCAAGAGCTATCCATCAAGAGCTATACACAAGACAAAGGAACCACTGGCATATGTAGTGTTGATTGAGTTTTGTCCCCAGCCCATATGGTGTTACTTATTCTCCCTCGTGCGTATGGGCTCGCACGAGATCATCAAATAAACCGGCCCTCTGGGCCCATTTGTGGAGTCCTGTGAATCATCACATCTCCACATGCATCTAATGCATTAACCATACCATCATATAGCTTGATGATGTTCAATATACAAATGATATGAGTAGTAAATGAGCATATACATGTAATTTGAATGGAAATTGCAATGCAAAATTAAATTTACTAGAAGATCATATAGAGTTGTGTTTTTGCAATAATGGGCGAGAGAAATGCCAAGCAACTGCTATTGGTAAAGGCAGTAATCGAACAATTAATTAGTGAATAATATGATCAACATTCGCAAAATGTTATTTATGTGTTTTTAGATCAGACTGAACCCGAGATGCAGGTGAAAAATGATCACTAAAGGTAAGTGTTATTTAAAAACGCCAACATGCCATTATAAGATTATAGAATTACATACTTTTCCAATGAATTACTGAATCATAAAAGTATAGCTTAATTATGTCATATCATATAATAAGATATTAATGTGAACAGAGAACCCAAGAATCTGTATGAGGAAGCAATGAAGAACTAACGAATGCACCAGACTTTAAGTTATACTAACATTATGCTACTATCAAGAATCTGATTGCTGAAGCTTAATGCGAAGAATATCTATGTCCTTAGGTACCAGATTGGATAGCTAATTAAAGAAAAATTGCAATGTGATGTGAGTCACTAGATGATCCAATTCATCCACTCATTCATCTTTCAAATGATCATTGAATGCAAGATAAGGAGTACTAATGGTCTAGATTCTATCAATCACGGAGATGTGGTTCAATATCCACCAAAAGTCGAAGAAGTGCTTCGAGTCTCGTGACTAAAGAATCTTTTCCTATTACAAGATTACCATCAATCCTATGGAAAGTAACACAAAAATGACATTATCCTTTTAATCACATTCAGTTACTATTTTCATGTCATGTGTTAAAAAGAAAGAAATACGATAGTATAAAAGTTGTATTGATGTTTAGTTCAGTAAATTTGGTATATGGTGAAGTAATATTAATATATATGCCATAAAATTTATGAATCAAGCATAAAAATATTCCACACCATAAAGAAAAGACATTGCCACCTGATCCAGAACCGGATCAGATGACGGGGAAGGTCATGCCTCCCCAATACAAAAAATAATGATTTTATTAATTATATGGTCTGCCTGCAAGCGCACCCGTGAAGGCAACACCATTTCAAATCCCTTAAATTACAATACAATTAGGCGTAAAATTTCCTGCCTAAGATAGAAAATTGTAAACTTGTCGAGAAATCTGTCCCATACTGATCAACCTCATATTTTGGTTTGAAACATTCAGGCACCTGCAATCTGGCGATATACACTTACAAATTTACAGACTTGCTATATGGCTTCGTATGATCAGCCGCACCTCCGGAAAAAGGAAAGCGGTACTAGATCCGCAGAATTAACAGACAATGAAATGAGTGTACCCCACTGATGTAAATGGATTATCGAACGCTGAGCGCAATAGCGGAATAAAATATAGATGTGGAGGTATAACTAACTGTAAAAAGATTCATCTATCTGCAGAAAGATTCACCCATGATTAATTGAATCCATGGAAAGCTACGCGCGATTCCTCATTCGATAGATGTGTTATCAACAGGATTTGTTCAGGATGAGATGTTGGTTCATGAATACAACGTAATTTATGAACCACCAATTTAAAACTTGAGTAGCCACAAAGCATGGATATGCTACGTTGAAGCTCTTCTCATCCCAAATTTATTTTTCCACTGCCTCATTGGGCTTTGCTCAAGCCATAACTCCAAATGATATACCGTCAAGACCTCTTTGTCTGACATCAAGAAGCATCTTTATCCCAGTAAAACCAACTTCTTCAAAACCCACTATAAGAGAATCCATCAACACATTTGGACAATGGAATTCCATCAGAAGGAAACTAAGCCATAGAATATTATCCAGGACGATATCAATTATAAGAATAGGAGGATAACCACAAGATAAAATTGCCATGAGATGAATGCTCTCCACAATAATGCACTAACTTAGAATTCAGAAAATAGATATCCACTTAATACATGAACCATAAGTCAAATGATAACTCGAGCGCTTATCCTTTCAAACAATTAGCCAATGATTTTTTTTGCAATGTAACAAGATTACTCAATGCCCTTAACTTTTCAAGTCATGCCAAACAAGACAAATGCTTTGCCAAGGTACTCAAGATAACAATGATAATAGAAAATGCAACAGAAAATCCCAATGATCATTCAACTTAGGAGATGTCTAACATAATCAAGAATACCTTCAAATCTCCTTAAAGTGCCAATATAAAGTTATCTTTCAATAATGTGTTAGAATTATACCAAACTTGTCCAACAATATATCTCTTATCTAATGCAAACAGTGATTGCTTAGCAAGCATATAAATGCTCTTATACAGCTAGGAACCTTCAAGATATACCACTGAAAAGATGCCAAAAAAGAGATATATTCATTTAAATCAACAAGTCCCTCAATTACTTAACACTTTTAATGCCAATAAAACAAAAAGGCTTTCAGCCTTAGTGAAAAATTAGGAACACCTAGATGGCCAATTTTTGAAGAGATCTTTCAAGCTGAACTATAAACTGTAAGAAATTTGATAAGTCCTTGGTGACAAGCTACTAAAAACAAGAATTCTGATAGGCTTTATATCAATACCCACTTGTATATTTTAAAAGAGAAGAAATAGTGTTGTTAACGAACTTGCCAAGATTATGTCAAAGTGATAATCATATGGTTAGATCAGCAAGACCTTTAAGATTTTCAAATGCCAATGTGAGGCTATCTTTTAATGAGACGAGAGTAATACCAAGGCTATCCAATGAAAAGCTCAACAAAATAAACACAATGACATCACAAGATATTATGTAGTACCTCAGTGCGTATTTAGAGTTCACCTCCTTATGAAGGGTCACACACTGGGTAAATCTTTTCCACTTACAAATATGGGATGGACAACTTTACACAAGTGAATAAAAGCATAAATTAAATTATAACTTAGAGCCCTAAAATGACTACTACAAAAATAAGCCTTATATTTTAACATTATTAATCAGCTTGTCTAAATGTAATTACTCTGAACTCAAAACTTCAGAGAAATCATATTCAGCACAGACTAGGCCCTCTTTTCTTTCTATAGATTCCCTTGCAGGACCATAAGGGTGGCCAATTGATCTAAGTGTCTAAGCCTAATAACCAAGAGTTGTTATATATGGCTGCAGACTTTCTAATCCAAAAGTTATCAGAAGATAATTGCAGGGACATTTTACAAATAAGAAAACTTGATTCGTTCAATCCTCAAGGATCAAACCTTGCCCTTATGCCAGTTACCAAGGGATAGGTCAGAGGAAAAGCAAAGACTAATGTAAAAAACGAGGTTCTGCAGTTAGTGGAACCTGGGAAAAACACGTTAAACCTTGGAATATCAGAATTGAAATTAACTTGTCATTCTGGCAGTTCTCATGGTAAAAGATAAACACGTATGGTATCCAGAAAATCCTTCCTTTTGAAGGTCAGCGCAATGTTGAAGTAAAGCCCTTGTGTCCATAATATACCATATAGGAAGGCCGAAAGTTTGTAGAATCGTCGAATTAATTAATGCTCAAAATTTTCATACAAAAGAAAATAATGGAATTTTAACATTGCATTTTCATCCAATAATGGAATTAGTATAGTGAGTTATAATCCCTGTCATAACTTGGCTAAGATTCAACTTTCGTAGGGACAAAGTGGGGCCTGTAAACTAAAACGTATGAAAAGAAAAGGATATCAAACTTCAAATTTCAATAGGACAACATTTACCCATTGATCAAAATAAATGCAAGAAGTACAGCATAGAGAACTCTGTTTTTAATCTTCAATGATAAACTGTAAGTCTACCCTATCATTCAATCTGTCATCTGTAATGTTCAAAATAATGAATGCTCAAAAACAGGAAATATATGGTAGATGGTAGTAACATTATTTGCTGTATACAATTGGAATAGAGAATTGGCATAGGACAACAGTGAGCAATTTCTTATGTTAAATAGTCAAAATATTTCAGATTTGCTTATTTCTTTCTCTGTTTGGATTAGAGGGAGAACAGAGGAAGTATGCTTGTGCCAGTCAATAAAGGACTTATGAGCAAGACAAATAATACCTCAAGGAGTTTAATAATTCTCTGATATACTAGATAAGTTTAATGCCACTGTATTCAACCACGGTTGTGCAATATTAGTTGACTGAAATAAGAAGGTAAGGGTTTAGAAAATGCACACCAAAGAGCCTCAAGGGCATGAAGACACTTGTCAGATATGTCAACCAAAATTCTTTTGAAGATGATCCTCCTGCAATACAAACATACCTCAAGTTCTCTGCATAAATCAATGATCAACCTCAGAAAATTATCAAAATCACACCAGTGACTGAAAGGTGACTGGAAGAGGCAACGCTATGAGGTCTTGAAGCAGCATTAAAGATTAAGAGGCCTTAGAGGAAAATTGTCAGCCTCCAACTTCCTGTAATGGCTCTCTTGCATTGTAGATTTTGGCTCCATTCGGCTCATAGGAACTCCTTTAGTTGTTTCATGTCAATAGAAAATATAGTATTGATAGCCTTGTGCCATAGAACACTGTAAAAGTTCTACAGGTAAGATTTATTAGGCACCTAACTCAATAGCCAAGGCCCAAAACCATAAGATGGTATCTTTTTAATTGCGCATCCTAACAATGCCTCTATTAACTACCTAATATTGCAATACAACACATTCATGACAAATTGCATCTGCTCTGTTTCCTGCAGTCATTTAACACCATATTTGTGCACGGTGTATTTTTATATATGAATAACCTCATTTGATGCAAGGGGGTCAATTCTACCTCTGGCCCTGCATATAATTTACCTGATATTACCTCGGGGTAGTATAATATGGACTGCCGCAGCTTTTTTTAAGAAAATGTCCATCGCGCATAACATTACTAAGCCCAAAGTCTGCAATCTTAACATTGCATTTGGAATCTAGCAATAAGTTTTCGGGCTTAAGATCACGATGAACAATCATATTTCTGTGGCAATACTCCACGCCTGATATAATCTGCTGGAAAAAGCATCGGGCCTCGTCCTCTTGCAATCGACCTTTCTCAACAATATAATCAAAGAGCTCCCCAGACTTTACATATTCCATCACAACATATATATCTGATGGAGTTTCTATAACCTCATAGAGACGTATGATATGATATGAGGGTGCATAAATAATCTTAATATTTTGATTTCCCGCCTCACTTATTGATTTGCATAATGTTCCGTCATTATGTCTATTAACATATATGTAACATCAATTTAAGAATCAAGGCCGCATCCTGGACAGGCAAGAATCCCTTCCTGGAACGTGTCCGCGTATACATTACTTAAATTTGAAAAATTATGAAGTGCTCTAAGTATATTTCAATATAAAATACAATTTTTAAGCATAACAATTTTAAAAATTTTACTCACCTTTCTTCACACTAACTTTTAAGGTTACGTGACTTTTTAGAAAACATCTTCCCTTCAATTTATTTATATATTAAACTTTTCACAATGCCCAAAACCTGTTTTTGCCTTTATATATTTTGTTATGATGGCGGCTTGTCTTATACTGACGGAGAGATATATTCATTTCTGGATTGAAAACACCAATAATTTTCTATTGGATGTAGAGGTATATTTATTATCCCTGCTACGGTTGGGAGGATATCATAAAACTGAGTAACTATTCAGAAGGATTATAAACGGCGTGTTACCTTATGCAAGGGTATAATGAGCATTAAGAATGGAACAGTCATTAAACATCTTTTCTACTTTTGTTTCTGCAGTCATTATGGAATATATATAAAGTTCTTAGTGTGGTATATGGCAAAAACCAAAACAAAATCTCTCAGATTTTTTTTTTTTTAAAATGGAAAAAGAGAACCAGTAGCCATCAGCAGAACTATGAGGAATATTTTAGACTGTTCTTCAAAACAGCCGAACATGAGTTGAAATAATCAATACAAATGTTTAACATAGTTTTTGAGGATTAATGAGGAGCTAGGAATAAATTAATAGTTCCTTCCCAAACAAAATGACATAATACATGATGAAATCTGAAACAGATGACTGGAATAGAATAATGAACTATAACCAAAATACTCACAATTAGTAAAAAAAAATCCATATGTCTATATTATTTGAGTGTTTCTGATCTAAGAGACCTAATTTTTTGTCAGGTAGTTTATCTTAAGCTAGATTCATAAAAAGCCAACTATCCATTTTTGTCTTCAATGCCCATTCATATGACAAATTTGCATTATAAATCTAACAGATATTGCAAAGGAATTGAGACAATTTAGACTGGAAAACATTCGTGGTATGTGCTATATATATTTCATCGATTGCTTCTTTTATCTTTAACAACTCTTACTGGTCGAAGCCACAATTTCCAATGACTGTTTAGATTCCATAGTTGAAAATAAGGCCATAATTTTCAGTCCATATGAGGACTTTTTGGCAGCTGAATATATGTCAGACAGTCGGTAAAAACCATTTTCCAGGCGTTGGACAAGACATTCTTTCTTAGTGAACAAAGCATAATTTTCAATGTGCACAAAGTAAAAACACAGTATGAATAAGAGTCATAAACCCAGTAAGCAACCAGAAATGGTGTGTGTTTACACCCAGAACTACTAGGTTGCTTTCTAATAGCAAACAATATTTACTATAATGTGAAACAAAGATTGTTTTTAATTTCTAACTTTGAACATGGTTAAATATGCAGACCAAGATAGTATAATAACGTGGTATATATAGTCCCATTTACTTTCAATTGAACAGGGTAAGTAAATTTAAGGTTTAGATAACCTACAGGGGCTTCTGATCGCCGGAGTGCACACATGTTCCTCCTACTCTCTTGTTCCTTAGAACCCACAACCACTAGGTAACATTGAGGCCTATGTTGGATTTGAACATTTTACTATCAAGGCCACAGATAGGCAATTTCACTAGGTAACCATGAGCCCAGACATATCTAGTCTAGGTTGGCTAGTTTAGCTGAGCTTTCATCTTTGGACGTGACAAGTAATGGATTTAACCAATATTTGATTTACCTAGATGCTTTATAACAAGTAATGAAATGCCCATTTTATCCTGAACCCTGTCAAAGGCAAACCAAAGAAAAGCAAAATATAAAGATGGAATAAAAACCTTAATTTATACAGACACGAACCACCCTGTTTGCAGATGGTACAACCCTTCAATGGATATGGGTTTTACTATGACTCAATAGGATGTAACTAGTAGACCTTTCCTACCGAGTCCAATTTATTCAAGTAGAGGACATCAAAACATATAACCAGAAGCTCAGAAAACAATTCAAATTAGTAATTTGTCATTAGTAAACTAAGAAGACTTAAAAATATTAGTTATCAAACTATCAATTCCAAGTGTGCCATCTAAAGCCGATACCGTATAAATTAAATGCTGCAAAACATCAAATACATTGTATTCTGCAATGTAGATTGTGTTATGCGATAATGTTGACAGCCATATACTCTGCTCTGTTTATAAGAACAACACCACATGAAATTATGAGATTATCAATTCATTCAATGGAACTCCATATTAGAGACGAAGAATATACGAACCTTGCTGCAACATCAATCATACCCTGCAAGAAAGAGAAGGAATCATTTCTTCATCCTGCGCGACAGACTGTTTCGGTAAACTAGAACCACACACACATTTCATTAGGAACTTTCAATCGGAGATAAGAAATGGGCTTATTTAACTATTTCGTCTTGTTGGTGGATTGGTTGGCCTCTTCTAATAAAAGACACAAAATGGGTGGTGGCCGTGGGTACCAACCTTGCGGATTCGGTTCCTTGGCTCAAAAATTTTCTCAGCGGCAGTCAAAAGTTCAAATCACACTAAACAAAAAAAGTTGCATGCATTTCATAAAATACAACAACAGACAAAGCATGCCTGCGTTAATCTTTCTGCGTAAGATATATCGATCAGTGTTTTGCACCAACATAAACATGAACCCCTCTATCAGTAAAAAAAACACAGCAATAAAAATCAAGAAGAACATATCGAAATTCCATAAAACATTCAGTTAGAATCAGATTACTTCAGCTAAGCTATGAGAAGACCATAAACCATTAAAAACAAGTAAATTCCAACAAGTAAATTTCCGGATGCCCATAGGCCCTAAGGGTTAACCTGCTTTGATACCATATGTAACAACCCAAAATACAGATATCTAATTAAACTTATTAACATTAAATTTAAACGCTTACCTGAGCCTACTTGTGAAGAAATAGGCTTACTGCAACAGGGTTTGGGGACGACTCTCCTCCCAACCGTAGGCTCAATTGTGCAGGATTATGCTACAACTGGCCACCCCCGAGCCCTCAATCAACGACTACTGCCAGTATTCCTAAGTGTCAATACTCTCCTAAGAGAATGAAGACAGAACCTCCGAATGATCCCCCCTCCATCCTCCTCATCATTCCTTAAATAGAAAAAACATTGGATGGGAAACCACATGCACACCCTCCATGTGTTTGCATGCTGCATGCCCACCTTCCATGTGTCTGCATGCTAATTTTTTTATTTTCCTTTGATTTTTTTGATAATTTCCCTTTATTTTTATTACTTATTTCTTTTAATATCATTTTTTTTATTTGTTATTTTGGTTATTACTTTATTTATTTATTTCTTTTAATATCATATTTATTTATTTATTATTATTCATTATTTTATATTATTACTTATTATTTTTGTATTATTTTTATTAGTTATTATTATTTATTATTGATTATTAAGGGAGGGATGTTACAGTTATGCTATTTAGAATTGTTAAAGCACCTTGAACATTTCAAACCTTGATTAATTCTATTTTCAAACCCCTTAGAAAATCCGTGTTAGTAGTTTTTGATAACATACTAATCTATAATAAATCTTGGGAGGAGTACATACAACATGTTGATAAGGTCTTAAAACTATTGGAAGAGTACCAACTATATGCAAATCCTTTCAAGTGTAACTTTGGGGTTCAAGAAATGGAATAGATGGGTCATATTGTATTTGATGAAGGTGTCAAAGTGGACCCTAACAAAATTAAAGCTATGATGGAATGGCCAATCCCCAAAAACTTGAAGAAACTTAGACGATTCTTAGGATTGATAGGCTGTTACTACACGTTTGTCAATAATTTTGGTCAAATAGAAATACTCTGACAACATTTTTAAAGATGGAATCATTTTCTTGGACTTAAGAAGCAAGAAAAGCCTTTCAAAAAATTAAGGAGGCTATTTGTACAACCCGTGTCGTGACCGCACTTGACTTAACAAAAACCTTTGTTGTGGAATTTTATGCCTTAGGCCATGGCATTGATGTAGTTTTAATGCAAAAAGAAATACCCCTTGCCTTTGAATGCGATCAATTTAAAGGAAAAGCACTTACTCAAACCCATTTATGGAAAAAAATGTTGGCCATACTACATGTGGTTAAGAAATGATGCCCTTAACTAATAGGAATACACTTCAAAATGAAAACAAATTATGATAGTTTGAAGTAATTCTTGGAGCAACATTTTTTTAGAAGAGAAACAAAAATTAGTTAAAAATATGCGAGGTTATGACTTTGAAATTATCTACAAAAAAAAGAAAAGGAAAAAAAAGAGAAAAGAAAATGAAAAAAAACATAATATGGTGGTAGGTGCACTTTTAAGGAAGAAGAAGAAATAAAAGAAAAAAAAAAAAACATAATATGGTGGTAGGTGAAATTTTAAGGAAGAAGAAGAAATAAAAGGTTTACTATGTGCTATTTCCATTCCATATTCTGATTGGGTGGAAGAAATAAGGACGTAATGGAAAAAATATAAGAAAGTATGCAATGTCATTCAACAACTACATCAGGACTCAAGTACATTAGATATTTTTGTGCAAGAATGATCTACAATGGTATCAAGATCCCCTGTATTTATGTAAGAATTCCCAACTCAAACAAAAGGTCCTTTTGAAATTACACACTTTTTTTTAGGACATTCCAGGTTGTTGAAAATTTCCACATGATAAATACATATTTTTTTTGAGAAGGTCCTAAAAATAAAGTTCAAAGTTTGTTGCTGAATGTATAGTTTTCCAACATAATAAGGAAGAGACAATCAAATCCCCAAGCCTCCTACAAACATTAGCTATGCCAAGTCAAGGTTGGGAATAAATTTCAATGGATTTTATTAGAGGTTTACCCAAATTCGAAGGAAATAATGTTATTATGTTAGTAGTAGATATACTAAAAACGTATGACCATTTTCTCTCTCTTTATCATCCCTTTAGATCTAGCTCACTGACAACAATATTTATAGAAGACATCCAAAAGATACATGGAATATCGAAGATCATGTAAGTGATAAAGATCCAATTAGGTAAATTTTGGACTGAATTATAGTCTTGTTTTGTTACTCAATTGGATCACAACTTATCTTACCATCCTTAATCTAATGGGAAAATTGAGATTGCGAATAAATGCTTAGAATTATATTTTCGTTGTTTTAAATCCGATAAACATAATAATGGGTTAACTGATTTCCTTGGTAGAATGGTAATACAACACATCCTTCCATACTTCATAAGAAATGTCCCCATTTATGACACTTTATGGATATTATCCTCCACCCATCACATCACCCTTCAAAGGGACTACAAAGGTTCAAGTAGTGGAGAACCACATAGGGTACCAACAATAGGTTCCCAAACTATGGAAGGACACCTTGGTTATAACACAAAACACCAAGTAGATCAAAATCATAGTGAAAGGGACTTTGAAATGGGGATTGGGTATTTTTGAGGCTACAACCATATAAATAAATGCCCCTTAATAAAAAAAAATCACATTTAAATTATCCCATAGGGATTATGACCCCTATAGGTTTACAAATTGGAGTTGACTTTGTTGGAAATACTGAGAGAGGGGGGTGAATCAATATTTCATTAATTTTAACAATATTTTGCTTTATTAGTATGAAATCTCATCTCATAAACAATCATCAACACTAAGATGTTCACAGAGATTAAAGTGAAAAAATCCAAATTTGAAGAAGAAATACTTGAATGTTTCTCAAACAATCTTCTATTTAGTATAATCACTTGTGAGGACACCAATCCTTTGTAAGCACTAAATTACAAAAATTGCAGGCTCCAACTTCTTAATAAGATGAGCACACCAATCCACAATATGCACCAACTCAAAACTTTTCAAGAGACAACATCTATGCTTGGAATCTATTCGAGGAAAGTATGCCCTCTTGGAAGCTTGTACACAATTTAGCTCATAACTTGGCCTCCAACCAAGGCTTAGCCTCTAGTAGGTATATAACTCATCCTTTAACCAAGAGTGTAACTCAACCTTGAACACGTCTATAAATTCGGCTTCAACAAGGATGAAACTTATCTTCCAATAGGTTTGAAACTCGGCCTCCAACTATACTGAAACAAAACCTCCAGTAGGGATGAAACTCAACCTCCAGTAGGGTTGAAACTCAGTCTCAAACATGGATGAAACTTGACGTCAATATTAGACCAGAATTCATCCTCCTCCACACCAAACTTTGATCTTCTTCAAACAAAAACCAAAAACCTTCCCAAAAAGTGTGCTAAAAATCCTTTTACAACCTAGGTAGGGAAGCAAATATATCCCACAATTTGTTTTTTCCAACTTGGCTAGAACTTAGTCTAGAACTTAGCCTCCAACCAATATTTGACCTCTAACATGTTTGTAACTAAACCTATAACTAGGAGTGACAAATTGCCCTCCAATAGGTCTATAATTCAACCTTTAACAAGGCTAAAACTCATCTTCCAACAACACTGAAACTTGGCCTCCAGGGCTGAAACTAAGCCTCCAATAGGGCTGAAACTTGTCTTCTAGATCATACCAAAATTTAGTATCCTCCACACCAGAATTCAACCTTCTTCAAACTAGAAAAATAAAACTTCCGAAAAGTGTGCCAAAAACCTTTTCATATCCCATGTAGGGCAGTGAAAATATCCCACAAACAAGTTCCCCCAACTTGGTGAGAACTCAAATTTACTTCTTTTCCATTTGGTTCATAAGGTATAAACCTTAGACCTGCTCCTTTGACGCCTTAGAACATAATTGTTTTGCTTGAGTGAGTGGCTATAAATTCTCCTTCTAGTGTGTTTAGGGTCTATACTGGGCTGACCCTAAATTTTCCATTGGCTAGGCCGACTTTTCCACTGGTTGGGATGAATTATGTAGCTGGAAGAATGCATAATGAATATTAAAAAAATATTTATTCTAAACCACGAAGAGTTAGAGGGAGTTCGATATAGCATTAGAAATATATAAAAATTATGTTTCCAACCATATATATATTGTTCTCCCATTTGAGCTACGTAATTGGAGTAAAAATACATTCAAAGGAAGGTTATCTAAATGGTGCATCAAAAATACAAAAAAATATCTCCAGAAGGCATGCCATATATCATTGGAAAGGTATTGAAATATGCTATTTGACTGTGAAACTTTAGAGTCTTTCATTTGGATAACATTTGATATCAATAACAATCATTTTCAATGATCTCTCCCTTTGTTATTGATGACAACACATTGATATTGGCTTCTTCTAATAACTTCTCCCCTTGTCTGCATTCTCTCCATACTTCTTGTCATTTGCTCCCCCTGTTTTCATTCTCTCCATAATTCTTATCAATTGCTCCCCTTATCTGCATTGTCTCCCACTTTGACAACAATAACAAAGGGTGCTCCCCTTGATTTCATGCTTTCGTTACTGAGATACATGAAAGATCACTCCCAAATTCTTCCTGAGATATTCAAAGGTTTCTTGGGGTAGAGGTTTAGTAAATATGTCAACAATATGTTATTGGGTGTCGATATATTCCAAATTGACATTTTCCTTAGTGAATTTTTCTTTGAGGAAAGGATAATTGATTGGAATATTCTTTGTTTCTGAATGCATGACAAGATTTTTTGGTTGAATGTATGACAAGCTTCTTTGAGATATTCACTGCACTAGTGTTTCCACAGAAAATAACAATGGGATTATCATATTCCACTTTGATGTCTTGCAAAGTTTGTTTCATCTAAATAACTCGTGTACAAAATTCTGCTGTTGCCATGTATTCGACTTCAACTGTAGAACAAGAAATGGATGATTACTTTATACATTTCTAAGACACAAAGAAATATCCTAAGAAAAATTCTCTTCCACTGGTGCTTTCTCTGTGATGAATACTACCTATTGATGAATCCCTCTTGGCTTCTCTTAATAGTTTCCTAAGTTATACCTCGATCTCATTCAGGAAAACCCCACCAATCTCCTTGGAATAATTTGAAACTGTCAATCGAGGCTTATTATTTCAGACACAACACTTTCTCACATCCCCAATTCCACACATAAGTCATGCAGGCACCACGTATAATAACACTATCCCACTCTTGTACCCCAAGTTTTATAACTCTCTACACTTAAGGTTTTAGGTCAAATCATAATAGACTGTGTCCAAAACCTAGCACTTCAGTATAAGGAACTAAGTCTTTCTTCTTGCCTCTATTTGGTTACTCGAGATCTAGATAGGTCCAGATATACCATGTCTTTGTCTGACTTAGATAGGTCATTTTTTTGGATATCACTTAAAAAATGTGATGGATTCATTTAGGGTCAATGAGGAAGTTGAATCTAAGTGGTTTGATAGTCTGACACTCCTACGCACACCATATCAACTCAGATATCCAACTTTATTCGATATTCCAGGACTCCAATGTAAATGTGAATTCGCTAATGAGTTGGATACTTGTATTTGTGCTTGCATATGGATACATTTCCTTTGGCCATGTTTTATTTTGAGGTTTGGATATAGTTGAATCTAGATATGGTTAGAATTGGATAACCAATAGTCCACGATCTGGGGTCAGACCCATTCACAACGCTTTCAAAGTGTTAGGGCCTCTAGATTTTTTCCACATTTTGGATATGTATTACACTGTATTACGTTCACACCTCAACATCTCTCAACCTTCTATCATGTGGCTTCAAGGTCACTCAGGTATTGACCTTGCATTGAAGTTAATGTTCACAACCTCGAACAAGGAATGACTCCATCACACCTTGATTCTTGGACTTAAACATGGCTTAACGATTGCCACAACTTGATCATGAGTCCCCATGATTTCTCCCTTCAGTCAATTGGTAGGAAAGGCTACCATGAAATTTTTGTTACAAGTGTCTGGAAAATTCCAAAATGAAAATATAGTATTCTGCGATGATTTATTAAACACAGAAGGACATACTTATACAATCATATTTCAAGGGAGACAATTATGTCTCCATAACTAAAAATACAGGAAATACCTAATCTATGTCCTAATCATGATTATATACAAAATCCCGAAGCATTGTTCAACATTTCCCCCCTTAATCTGAAGGGACATCTAACATACCAAGTAAATATATAAACTTTTCAAACTTTTCACGCCCGAACACTTTGGTAAAGATATTTGCAATTTGTTTTGAACTTGGAGAATGTGTCAAATGAAATGTTTTGGACTCTACATGATTTCGAATCAAATGATACTTGGTGTTGATATGTTTGGTTAAATCATGAAACTTTGGATTCATGGCCAATTGAATTCTAGAATAGTTGTCAACAAATAAAGGAGTTGAATATTTTTATTTCTCCTACAAATCTTGAAGTATTTTTCAAAGCCAAATGATTTATTTTGTAGCTTGAGCTACTGCAACATATTTGGCTTTGGTGGTAGCATCAACAGGAAAAGATTTCTTGTGTGATATCCAATTGAAGGCTACTGATCTAGGATTTTCATCAAATAACCAGAAGTAGAGACTCCATTCTCCTTATCTCCATCAAAATCAGAATATGAATAATTAGTAAGATGGAAGTCTAAAACTTTGGAATATTTTATGCCATAAGTTTGGGTTCCTTTTAAATATTTTAGAACTCTTTTAGCTGCTACCCAATTCCCCTCACAAGGGTGATGCATAAATATGGAAAGTATTCCAACTACAAAGGTTATATCAGGATGAGTAATAGACAAATAAAACAAACTTCCAACAAGTTTCCTGTACTTTGTTGGATCCTCAAATGGATTGCCTTCTTCTAAAGCGAGTTCCAAATTACACTCAATTGGTGTAGAAACATGATTAGAATCCATCATACCAATTTTTTCAATAGCTTTCCAACATATTTCTTCAGAGAGATAAAAATGTGTTGAGGTTTTTGGTAAATTCAATTCCAAGATAATAATGAAGCAAACCTAAATCTATCATATCAAAAACCTTTTGCAATTCCTTATTAATAGATGATATATATCCATCATTGTTCCCTATGATAATAAAATCATCAACATAGACAACTAGATATACAATTGATCTTCCAACTTTCTTAACAAAAAGAGCTGCATCATATAGGTCAAAATGCTTATAATTTAACTGAAGAAGATGTTCAATTAGTTTCTCATACCATGCACATGGAGCTTGTTTGAAGCCATACAAAGACTTCATTAATTTGCATACCTTTTTTTTCTTTCCCTTTAATAGAAAAACCTTTTGGTTGAAATATGTAAACATCTTCTTTCAAATCCCCATTCAAAAAGCAGTTCTAACATCCATATGATGAATTTTCCATTCTTTCTAAGTTGCAATATCAAACTAATACTGCCCCATTTAGTTGTAGGGGAAAATGTATATGTATAGTCAACATACTATTTCTGTGCATATCCCTTTGCTACAAGTATTGCCTTGTGCTTATCAAGTGAACCATCAACTTTATACTTAGTTTTATAAACCCATTTGCAACAAATAGGTTTTATTCCAACAAGAGGATCCACTAGCCTCCATGCACCATTTTTTATGAGGGCATCATATTCATTTTCCAATTCATCTTTCCACTAATCATAACTAGCAGATTCTTCAAAACAAGTAGGTTCACAATCAAAAGAAAATCAAATTCACAGTGAGAATAGTTAACTAAAGAACTCCCTATCTCAAACTCATCATATTTCCTTGGGAATGTTCTAATACAAGTTGATCTTCGTAGAGGTTGTGAAGGAATTTTCTCATCTTGTGAAACATACTCTTCATTACTTTCTGTCCTACTCTCATTTCTTTCTTCCTTTGTCCCTGCTACCCCTGTATAAACACTTTTATCATCCAATTTTTGTTCAACAACATAATTATTATCACCATTTTGAGAAGGAAAATCCACAAAATGATCTAATATGGGAATCCCCCCTTTAGGATGTTTAATAATATTATATGATTCATAATAAAACTTCTTCATCACAAACTTCTCTAACTGATTAAGTTGCATATCAAAAATGAGTGTATCTTTATCAGATTCAAGAAAAATTACATCTCTTGACAAAATAAACTTCTTATTCTCTTCATCATACAATATGTATACCTTAGAATTCATAGAATACCCCAAAAATATACATTTTCTGCTTCTTTCATTCAACTTAGTTCTTTGTTGTTTAGGAATCAAAGCATAACATTGAGAACCAAAAATTCTGAAATGTTGAACAATAGGAAGATGATTATACCACATTTCATATGGAATTTTATTGTTCATGATAGAGGAAGGACACCAATTTCTAATATAAGCTGCACAAAGCACTTCTTCTCCCCAAAACATTAATTTTACATTCTTAAAAAACATCATTAATCTAACCATATTAAGGAGTGTTATGTTTATTTGTTTTGCAACACCATTTTGTTATGCATTATAAGGTATTGTAGTTTGGTGTTTGATGCCATTCACCTGTAAATATCTTTCAAAAACATGTGAAGTATATTCTCCCCCATTATCAGTTCTTATAGTACCAATATTAAGCTGAGATTCATTTGTACTCAAGAGATGAAATTGTTTAAACACATCAAAAACTTATGATTTTTCTTTATGAATATAGACCAAACACATCCTCAAATAATCATCAATAAAAGTCAGTATGTATTTATTTCCATTAGTAGTTGGTACAATCATAGGTCCACATAAATCTAAGTGTATGGGACTTAATTTCCTCAAAGCCTTAGAAATAGAGCTCTGAAAAGACTGTTTGTGATGCTTCCCCAATATGCAAGCATTGCATAGAGTTAGTTTTCTTGGAACTGTTGGAAGTCCCTTAATCCACTGTTGTCTCATAATTCTAATACTTTCATAATTGATATGACTGAAACGAGCATGCCACAATAAATATGATGACAAAGTATCATTTTGTTGGACCAAATGATTATTATTTAATGCAATAGATGACATACATTTCAACTTTAATACTTTATCTTCTTCCACACTAGTCATTACAGTTTCATTGTCAGTTACTATTCGAATTTCCACTTTTCCATCAAATATGTGTATGGAATGTCCTTGTTGTCTTATTTGTACAAGAGACAATAAATTCATTTGGAATTGTGGAATGTAAAAAACATCATTTAGAGTATAATTTGTAAGTAAATGATTTTTTAACTGAATAGAACCAATCCCCGATGGTTTTATTTGAGACTTAGCAACAAAATACACTACTCCATCAATATTTTCACTGCATTTTTCAAACAATTCTCTTCTAAAGTTGATATGGCAAGTGGCACATGTGTCTAGAATCCAACTGTCATGCCATGAAGAGAAAGAGGTACTAAAATATCTACCATATTAAAATTACAATGGGAAACAACATAATGTGCATTCTTAGAAGATTGTTCCTTTTCTGGAATTAGTTGATCTTTCTTTTCAAGCATTTGTTCTCTTCTTTCATTAATTTCTCTGAGGGAATTATACAATTTATAGTAGTATGACCAATTTTACCACATCTAAAGCATTTTATAACTATTTTATCAGAAATATTTCTTTGTTTATCATTCTGTTGTCTATATCTTTGATTATTCCCCCCCTTGCCTCTATAATTCCTCCTACGTTGTTCTCTGCTACACTTAGTATTTCTGACTTATTGTTCTTGAGGCTTTTGGTCTTTTTGAGAAAGACATAATGTTTCAGTATTAGAATTATGTAAATTTTCTTTCTTGCCAAGAGCCTTCTCTCCTTCTGCTATTTTCATTACTACTTTGCCAAAATTTAAATCTTTTAACTTCCCACTAGCTTGGAGAGACTCCAAGTAGTGTGAATAACTAGGGAAAAGGGATTTTATAAAGGCATTAAGTTGCAGATCAACTTTGACTCAAGAAGATTCAATTTCGTGTTTGATGGCTTTAATTTTAGAAGCAAGTTTCAATGGATCATTATCTTTCATTTCTAGAACAACTTCAATAACAACTGGATTATATCCAATTCTGAATTTGTATCATAAAGCTCTTTCAATTTTGTTATTTCTTCATACGCCATTTTTCTTTGAACTATGTATCTGATTACTTCTTTTGTGATTGAAGTAGAAATTAAAGCATATGCATTTTTATCCTTACTATCCTAGATTGCAAACTTTTTCTCCTCCTCAGACGGTTTTGGTGCATTGCCTCCTTTTCCTTCACAGAATTTATCCCACAGATCATTAAAAATAAATGTATTTTGAACTTTCCTGTACCACTCCTAGTAATTTTCCTTTCCAAACAGAACAACGTGAACTAAAGACACCAAAGAATTCATTTTTGTAGAAAAACAAATGTATTAATTTTCTTCTAATAAAAACGTTATTTAAATTTTATACCTCCCTTCCAAAAATTAAATTTGAATCGATCTAATAATGAACTTATTTAGTTCCAAATTCAACACTGAGAAGTCAACACTCAAACAGTATATCCAATGAACGACATTCAAAAAAATCCAACGGAGAACATCCAACGCAGTATCAATGATCCAACAATGGAGACAATTATCTATCCTGCATGTAATAACAAATCAACGACACTCCCCAACAATCCAATGGTCTTGAAAACACGTCATCCACCAAAATTTAATGTGGGTAGTGGTCCCGGGTGGTGGTTTATTTTTTTTTTCAATGCTCAAACATGTGGTTGTGGTTTAATATGGCGACACACAACAGTTTCTCAAAACCACCAACTTATGGTGTCGGGGTGGTTTCCAAAACTACTAGCTTATGGTGTTGGGGTGATTTCCAAAAACACCAATTCACCTTCATCTTCCAATCAAGTCACTCCAAGTCACATACACCACCAACTACCAAGTTAGGTTCCATAACAAACACTCCACCGTGTCATGCACCACAATCTACTGGTTCCATGACGAGTTGCAAATTTTGCCACAATGGAGTTCAAACTAGGCACTATGAATTCAATGATTTTCCAAAACCAATGCTTTGATACCATTGTTACAAGTCCCTAGATAATTCCATAATGAAAATATAGTATTTTGCAATGATTTATTAAACACAAAAGGAGCTATTTATACAATCATATTTGAAGGGAGACAATTATGTCTCTATAACTAAAAATATAGGAAATAGCTAATCTAGTCCTAATCATAATTATATACAAAATCCCGAAGGTTTATTCAACATTTCCCTCCTTAATCTGAAGGGAAATCTGACACATAGGTCCCAAGATCAAAACCAGTGCTCTGATACCATTGTTACAAGTGCTTGGAGAATTCCATAATGAACATATAATATTCTTCGATGATTTACTAAACACAGAAGGATGTATTTATACAATCAGATTTGAAGGGATATAGTTATGTCTCCATAACTAAAAATACAAGAAATACCTAATATATTTCCTAATAATAATTATATACAAATTCCTGAAGGATTATTGAAAAATTTTCTTGCTATATTTTGTCATAAAACTCAAAGTCTTGACTTTGAATCTGTTGCGTTTTTAAAAATTTGAGGGCTAAATATTTCTCTACTACTACTACGTCCTCATTACGTTGGCATTAGGTTTACACATTTATATTGTATATGACTACGTAGAGAATCACAACACATGAAATCCATATTGAATAGGGTACACACTGTGATCAGGTGCTCAAAATTATGCCCAAAAATCAAAGTGTCATAATCTTGTTAAACTCAGCTTCAGATTGAAGAGCTCGTCATTCTGATTCCAATGGTGTGAATGACACTCAAATATGAGCTCGTATGCAGAAGTTAGAGCAAGTCAAAGTTAAAATTTGACTTGCTTACATGGCAAGATTGGATGATGTGGCAAGGTCTTTCAGTGAAAGAGGAGGTGCTAACTGGCATGCCACTATTGGCCCTTAGATATTACAAATCACAAGTCATAGGCAGAAAGTCATTACAGAATCGGCCCTAGCAAGTTCGGGTTGCGATTCGATATAGCAAATCGCAATTGTAGGCAAGGAGGTGATACAAAATCAACCTTGAGTAGAGAAGGGATGCGACGCGATAAATCACAATTGAATATTGGCGAGGGGAGGACAGTTACATTAATCGACCCTCGATGAGTTATGGTTGTGATGCCATATCATAATCACATATCGCAACAGGGAAAGTCCCACATATTTACGACCAACGATACTTCAACGATTGTGATAAGCTCCCGGATGCAATATATTTATCGGTTCAATTTTATATAGTTCTGCCCGGTCCGCCGATATCACAATCACAAATCACCTATTTTATTCACAGACCCTAAGCTCGCATCACTCGCCGATTGTGATTTGAGATAAGACACGACCGACAGGTTAAGGCCCATCACACGGTGAAATTCTCACCCGATTAACGCATATTGGAGTGAAAATGTGGGCTTTTGTTAGATTTGGAGATATTTGTGGAAAAAAATAGTGGGAGAACTAGGAGAAGTCATAAATTCTTCAATTTTCCACCAAATTGGTTGCAAAAAAGAGGCTAGATAGCCATTTTTGAGTATTCTGAACTCATTGAGACACGTTTCAGAGGCATTTGAGCATTGTAAACACACTTTTGTTGTAATTTTGGGCATAATAGTGAGGCCCAAGAATTGGAAGTTGGAGCAAGGAGATGTAGCCCAGGAGGGGTGAACTCCTCATCAAATCTCTATGTTGTGTGTTGTATTTTGATGTTCTTTGCTGTTATTTTGCTGGTGTTCAACATATGTTTTATGTTAAATCACTTATAACATTTACATAAGAAACTCTCATGGGAATCAATTAATTAAGCAAAGATGGTGAATCCTTAAACACTTGATAAGTGAATGATAAGCATCTTGGGTTTTATTCTGAATGGTGAATTAACGCAACATTACTAATCAACTCCATTTTATATCAAGTTGGTATCAGAGCACTGGTTTTTACTTACTATATTTTCTTTGTGAAATGAGGATTTTATTATTTTCTAGTCTTGTGTCATACTAAGAAGGTTAAAATTGGAAAGAGGTGAAGGAAATCTGGTTGGAAGCCTTGACGTTGGGTCAAGGGGAGGAAGAGAAAGGTTTCCACAATCTCCAACACCAGTTCAGCCTCAAGTTGCAGTTGAGACTCCAGAGATCATGTCTCATGAAGGAGAACCTACAAACATAACAGAAGATGAGAAGACATTAAGAAAGGATTTATTTGATATGCCAGAGATGGTGAAGGTCCTATATGAGGAGAGGAATAGTAGGTTGCAAGGAGAAAGTTCCAAACCTCCCAAAGGAGAAGGTTCTTTAGGAGGAGATAATGAGAATGGATAAAAACCTCCACCCTCTCCACCATCTTCTTCATCTTCTTCTTCACAGGCATCTTCACACTCTTCCACTAATACAACCCTTACTCATACTCATCATCATTCTTAAAAAGAATCTGGAAAATCACCTCTACTTAAAATCGATGTTAAATTTGAGTTGCCCATGTATAATGGTGAAGTGAATGCTAAGAAGCTTGATAATTGGATTCGTTAGTTGGAGGTGTATTGTAGAATTCGGAACCTCAAAGAGGATGATATCAAAATTTAGTTGGCTTCATTGAGAATGGAGGGTGCAACACTCATTTGATGGGAAGAAAAAAAACATGTTAAGATCTCTATTACTTGGTCTGATTTCATTGCAGCTATATATAAAAAAAAAAAATCTACCCTTTAGCTCATATGCAAAAAGGTATCATGAATTGACAAAATTTCAGACAGTTAAAATGTTAAAATGTGCAAGAGTATACTCAGGAGTTTAGGAGAAGATCTCTTATGCTAGGAGTAGACTTGCATTCAAAAGCTACTTTGTAGAAATACATAGGAGGTTTGAATAGCTATCTTCGACACATCATTCTTATGTTTAATCGCGCGAACCTTGATGAGGTCTATGTTCAAGCTACACACCTCTATGTAAGAGGGAAAAATGTACAAGAAGAAGGTAAGAGGAAGCCATTCAAGAGTGGTGAAAAAGGAAAGAAATCTAAAGGAAAGTAGAAGAAAAATGCTTCTGTTAAGAAAGAAGGGGAGAAACCCATGTGCAAGAATTGTTCCAGAGAGTGCCATGATGAAGCGCATTGTTGGAAGCTTCATCCTGAATATTAAGACCGAAGAAATTTAACAATAAAGGGAAACAAAGGATAACCATTGCTGTACAACAAGACTTGGGTTCTGACTCAGATGACGAAACAAATATTGCAACCACATTCACTAAAGGAAAAGCCATGGAAAAAAAGCAAAGAGGAAGCCGTGACAAGCACTAGTGAAACGAATAACTCCAACAATGCTTCAAATGAAGAAAATAGAATTGAGTTGTTCCATATCAGAGTTATTTCCAAACACACCAAGATTGATATGTTGTTTGATAGTGGATCCCAGGAAAATTTAATTTTTGAGACTTGGTCAAGAAGTTGAATCTGGAAATCGTGCCTCATCATAAACCATATTTGTTGGTTTGGATAACCAAAAATGAAAATATTCAAGTAATAAGGAAATGCATTTTCAGGTTTGCTATTACTGCCAATTTCATTGATGAAGTCGAATTAGATGTAGTGCCACTGGATATTTCTAGAATTGTGTAGGGAAGCTCGTATCTGTATGACCAAAAATCCATTTTCCATATATTTGAGAAAAAATATCATTCATTCAAAGATGGTGTGGAGTATATTGTGAGATCCCATCATAGAAAGCTTAATCTGTCTTTAGCAAGCACAGGGAAAATGAAGCAACTTGTCAATTCCAGCAAGAATCTCGTGCTCCTTATTATCAAGCAGAAAAATGACATGGAGTGTGAATCCTTTGTAGGCTGTGATGTGAAGCTAAAAGCCGAATTGGTTGATGTGGTCAATCAATATGGAGATGTGTTTCAAGAAGAAAAGGGATTGCCACCAAAAAGGGGAATTCAACATGAAATTCAACTACAACAAGACTGTCCACTCCAAAATATTGGTATGTATCAAATGTTAATTCTGGAAAGTTTAGAACTTAAGAAACAATTCCAAGAATTGTTAGATAAAGCTGTAGTTCATCCCTTTACTTCGCCATGTGGTTCACCAATTGTTTTGGTACCCAAGAAAGATGGAACCTGGCACATGTGTGTAGATTATCAAGTTTTGAATAAAATTACCATAAAGAATCAATACCCACTGCACAGAATAGATGATTTGCTACATTAGTTGAAGAATGCAAAATATTTCACTAAGTTAGACTTGAGAAGTGGATATCATCAAGTTAGAATAGTTGAGGAGGATATTTGGAAGACTTCTTTTAAAACCAAATAGGGATTGTTTGGGTGGCTGGTTATGCCTTTCGGTCTTTACAACGCTCCAACTACATTCATGAGAGTTATGAATGATGTTCTAATATCCTTTCTTAATGAGTTTGTAATTTTCTATTTAGATGATATTTTGATATTCAACAAATCACAAGAAGAGCATGTCAGGCATGTGAGGAAAGTGTTGGATGTCTTGAAAACAGAACAGTTATTTATGAAGATGTCTAAATGTGAATTCAGGAAAACTTCCTTAGTGTATTTGGGCCACATAGTTGGAGGAGGTGAGCTAAATATTGACCCATCTAAAGTTTCGGTCATTGTGAATTTGCCAATACCCAAACTAGTCACAGAAGTAAGGAGTTTTCTGGGAATAGCATAGTTCTAGAGGAAGTTCATTGCCAATTTCTCTTCCATAGAAGCTCCAGTACATGCTTTGACTAGCGTGAAGGTTGTCTTCATGTGGGGAGGAAAACATCAAAAATAATTTGATGCTTTGAAACAAAAGATCAGTTCAGCCCTAGTTTTAGCATTCCTGAATTTGAAACAAACATTTGAAATGAAAACAGATGCAAGTGACTACGCCATAGGCGTAATTATTTTACAACATGGTAAGCCCATTTCATTCCATTCTGAGATTTTTATTGGTGTTGTTATTAACTATCCTACATATGATAAATATATTTACACATTGGTGCAAAGTGTGAAGAAATGGAAGCATTACTTAATGGGGAAAGAAACCATTATTCACACCGATCATCAACCTTTGTAATATCTGCAATCTCAAAGAAAATTGCAACAATCAAGGCACTTTCGTTGGATGGGATTATTACAGCAATTCCACTTGGTATTTAGGTACAAGAAAGGTATTTATAATAGAGTTGTTGATATGCTTTCTAGACTAGTTGTTAATGTAGCCATTTTACTCAAGAATCATTCTGTTTTTCCTGAAATTTATGTTGAACAATATGCACATGATGCTGACTTTCAAGAGGTATATTCAAACTTGAGTCAAGGCCACCAAGTTGAGGAATTAGACTACCATGTACATGATAATCTGTTGTATCATTTGGGAAAAATTCGTGCTCCGCAGGGATAACGAGTAAATTTCACAAGGGAAGCAAATGCTTCTCTTATTGCTGGACATTTTAGTGTAAGTAAAACAATGGAAAATATTCAAAGGTATTTTTACTGGCCTCGTATGCTTGAAAGTGTGTCATGTTTTATCGAAGGTTGTTCATTGTGTGCAGTCAGTAAGCCTAGTAATAGGAAACTAGGATTGTACACACCACTTCCAGTGCCTTCACGTCCATGGGAGAGTGTTTCTATGGATTTTGTAGGAGGTCTTCCTTTATCAAGAAAAGGTCATCATTATTTGTATGTAGTTGTGGGTAGGTTCAACAAGATGTGCATATTAATGCCTTGTAAAAAAAAATTACAACTGAACAAACAAATCAACTTTTCTTTCAAAATGTATGGGTTCATTTTGAATTACCTACTTCTATTGTAAGTGATCGTGATTCCCGATTTGTTGGAAATTTTTGGTCAAATTTATGGAACTTGATGGACACCAAGTTGAAGAAAAGTAGAGCTTTCCATCCACAAACAAATGGTCGAACTGAAGTGATTAACAAGATAGTTATTCATTTGCTAAGAGGATATTGCAGAAAACATCCCAAGATGTGGGATGAACATTTTCATTATATTTAGCATGCTTACAATAGAGAAAAACACTCTTCTACTCTAACTTCGCCTTTTGAGGCATGTCTTGATGATTTCCCTAAATCGCCTTTAGATTTCATATTTGAGAAAGACATAGCTGTAGATGGACATAGAATCATAGACAGAGCAAAGATATTCATTGAGAAAATTCAGTTGATTCACCAAATAGTTCGAGAAAAACTAGAAAAGAGTTAAGCCAAGTATAAGGCAAGGCATGATAAGCATCATGTGGATCATCAATTTCAAGTAGGTGATGAATTTTGGCTTTACGTTAGCAAGGAAAGGCTTCAAGGTGAAGGTAAAAAGCCGAAACCAATCTGTTATGGTCCATTTAAAATTCAAATAAAGATTGGTAATAATACTTTCAAGCTTGATTTGCCTTCATATATGCAAATTTATTTAATTGTTAATGTTGAAAATTTGAGATTGTATGAGCCTCCTTTGCTTGAAGATCAAGGAGAAAGTGTACAGATTCCATCAATTGAATATTTTTCTCCATAGTTTCTTGATGAGATTCAACAAGACACCATACTTTATAGAAGAACGAGGTCATCAAGGAGGGGAAATGTTGATTATCTTCGAGTGGGTCTCAAAGGTAACAATCCATCGAAGGCCAAATGGATTGAAAAGGGGAAGGCGAGGGAACAATACCCTCATTTGTTCAATAACTAAATATAATCTTTTGGCATCCAAAGGGCTTCCAATGGGAAGGAGTGATCAGGTGCACAAAATTATGCTCAAAAATCAAAGTGTCAGATTTTTTTTAAAGTCATCTTCAGATCGAAGACCTCACCATTCTAATTCCAACTGTGTGAATGACACTCAAATCTGAGCTCATATGCAGAAGTTAGAGCAAGTCAAAGTTTAGATTTGACTTGCTTACATGGAAGGATTGGATGATGTGGCAAGGTCTTTCAGTGAATGAGGAGGCACTAAGTTTTAGGCCACCATTGGCCCCCGCATATCACAAATCGTAAGTCATAGGTGGAAAGGCACTACAGAATCAGCCCCGACAAGTTCGAGTTGCGATTCGATATTGCAAATCACAATCGCAGGCAGGGAGGTGATACAGAATAAGCCCTAAGTAGAGAAGGGATGCAATGCAATAAATCACAATCGTAGATCATCGAGTGGAGGAAAATTACAGTAATTGGCCCTCGAGGAGTTCGAGTTGCGATGCGATATCATTCACATATTGCAACAAGGTAAGTACCACATATTTACGACCATCGGTACTCCGCTGATTGCGATAAGTTCCCAGATGCGATATATTTATCAGTTCCATATTTTCTAGTGCCTTCGGGTCCTTCGATATCGCAATCGCAAATCACCCATTTTATTCACAGATCGTAAGCCCGCAACACTCGCCGATTGCGATTTGTTATAAGACTTGACCGACAGGTTAAGGCCCACCTCGCAGCAAAATTCTCGCTCGATTAGAGGATTTTGGAGGGAAAATGTTGGTTTTTTTCGGATTTGGAGCAATTTGTGGAACAAATAATGGGAGAACTAGGAGAATTCATAACTTATTCAATTTTCCACCAAATTGGTTGTAAAAAAGAGGCTAGATAACCATTTTTGAGTATTTTGAAGTCATTGTGATAGGTTTCAAAGGCATTTGAGCATTGTAAACACACTTTTTTTTTTTGTAATTTTGAGCATAATAGAGAGGCCCAAGCATTGGAAGTTGGACCAAGGAGATGTAGCCCAGAAGGGGTGAACTCCTCATCAAATCTCTATGTTGTGTGCTATATTTTGATGTTCTTTGCTATTATTTTGATACTGTTCAACATATGTTTTATGTTAAATTGTTTATAACAGTTACATAAGAAACTCTCATGGGAATAAGTTAATTAAGAAAAAATGGTGAATCCTTAAACACTTGATAAGTAAATGATAAGCATCTTGGTTTTTATTATGAATGGAGAATTAGCACAACATTACTAATCTGCTCCATTTCAAATCACACTCACAGGTGCAATCATAAATACATGAAACATATTCTATTTCTCAAATAAGAGGATATTTATAGAAGGATTTTTAGGTAGTTTCTACAGATATCTCTTGACCATTTTATCTGAGCTCTGTCTCTTGGGATGTATAGAATCTAATCCTCTGAGATCTCTATATAATTATGACTGCATTGGTGTGTATATCTTCATATTGGCTAACAAAATACCCTAATATAATTAAGGATGTTTGGATATCTTTCCTAACAACCTAAAACCCAAAATTAACACTTGTTACCTTTACAAAGGCCTACTTGACCATGACACCATCTAGTAAAAATAAACTACAAGATTAATAGTCCCATATTCTTGTAGAATCAAGACTCTTATAATTACATTTATTTTCTTACTATTTATAATTTATATAATTTACAATTTGAGGCAAAATTTCTTTCCTTTTGGAAATTTCAAGACCCCCTTGGGTTCGAGACAAAAATAAGGTATGTAGGGTTGATGCTCTTGCATCACTTGCCCAATCAACATTTTTGTACATTGTTAATTTTAAATCTATACTCTTAGGATACCAAAGCCCAAAATTGAGTGTTCCTTTTAATTATCGAAATATCCTTTTCACTGCTTGCATATGTGATTCCTCTGGCACTAATTAAAATCTTGTGACCATTCCTACTACCTGCACAATGTTTGGTATTGAATCTATCAAGTATAGTAGACTAGAAATCATGGACCGGTAAAGAGTTGAATTAAATTCATGATATTCATCAACCTTACTTAAATTGCATCCTTTAATCATAAGGGTACTAACTAGTGCACATTCTTCCATTCAAACCTATTTGAGCATCTCCTTGAGGTATTTAATATTGACAATGAATATTCCTTCATTGGTTTGAGAAACCTGTAGTCTAAGGAAAAAGGATAATTCTTCAATCATTTACATTTCAATTTCCTTTTATGTTTCTTGAGCAAATCCATGACTCATATCATCATTATTGCTTCAAAAAATGAGATCATCCACATATACTAGTGCAAATAAGCTGTCCTTTTCCATATTGATATATACATTGTTGTCAAAAATACCTCTTTTCAAACTTTGTTGTTGAATATAGTGGTCGAACCTAGCATACAATGCTCTTGGAGCTTGTTTTAACCCATAAATAACTTTCTTTAATTTGCAGACATAGTATTTATTTTTGAATAAGTCAAAAACTTTTGGATGTTCGATGCATACTTCTTCCTTTAAATATCCATTTAGAAAGGCTAAGTTTGTTGGAAATATTGAGGAGGGGGTGTGAATCAATATTTCCTTTAATTTTACAATTGGTTAGGTTCTTTTAACTAATAATATCAACAATAACAATGCAAAAAATATTTCTCTCAACAAAACTTCATTATGTGTGGTTACATACAAATTTACTAGTTAATATTGGAAGGAAGTTGAATTCTCCTAGGGGTTTTACCAGCAAGTCTGGAAGGAGGCAATTTCTCCCTAAGTTTGAAGATATTTGTAGAATCAATCTAAAGGGGTCTTCAGTGACCTATTACGACATTACTACCACACTTCAAATCTGTCTCTTTGCCTCACCACACTCTGCTACACTTCAACTTAGTCACTCTAAGTTGCAACACTCTGCTACCCAATAAAATGATCAAGACTAAACTTGGGCTCCCGTAGCAAGGATAATCACCCAACACGCTAATGCTAGACCAAAATCAACTATTGTACTAGACTTCTTCAATATTGCTCAGTAAGACCACTGCCTACAATCTAAAACTAATGTGATACCTTTGCTTGATTTTGCTCCCTTTAATACCATTGTAGATGAAACTCTTATTGCTAATCCAAGGCAGAATTATTTAACTAGTGAAAAACCAAAACTACCCTCTACTTAATATTCCATTAACATACTGATGCATATGTTGATTTCACAAGAGATCTTTGTAATCAACGTTCATATACTTCAGAGTTAGTGGTCATATACTGCTTCAAGATGCACCACCTACAACAAATTGACTAGCATAATGGTTTGCCTTTGAAATTAATGATAAGGGAAACTGTTGAGGATGAGAATATTTTTCATAAGTGCATTAGCACCATTTAATATTATAGATTACATCAATATCAAACCCTAATCAACATAGCTCATTGCCAAATACCATTGTTGAACAATCTCCACTACCTTTACTTGTCAGTATATAGTTCATTGTTTTATTCATTGTCATACTACTAAAATGTCATAAATCATCATACATTTATTCATCAATAATACATTTACAACAATATGCTTAAGCACAACAATAACTCAATTAATTCATCAAATATCATACATAGTATATTGGTAACATACCAATTCCATTGACTAGTTTAGTCATGCACTTAATGTTGCTAAAAAATAGAACCAATTAATGCCAAAAACATAAACCACATGACTTTACAAGGTCGCTAGTTAGGTCACCACCAAGGAAACAAAATTAGCCTATAGAAGGGATTTAGACAAGCCTTTTAGATCCACTGTCAAAGGTCAAGCATAAGGTCGAATCACACTCATAGATACTTAGCAATGCTACTAAAGAATCATTCCAAATCACATAGATCTGATCACTACTTTGAGTATACTGTTGAGGGGCAACTACATGGGGTTACGCAACATAATAGACTTAAATCAAAATCATGTTACCTTGCTCTTAGTCAAATATTTTCCTATTATAGGATCTAAACTGCTCCATATTTATCACTCCATTCAGATCCTTAAATTTCAAACTTTGACACCTCAGATATGTAGGCCTAAATTCTCCACAAGGAGAGACACAAATAGGAGCCAAATTTTAGAGGTCAAGCATCAAGGAAAGGAAGGTTGAATAACTAGATCACATGGTCATATGATATTCTCTACTTCACTTTAGAACCATATTTGAATATTGGTTAGGGATTCTCACAAAAATTGAAACACAGCTCAGAAGGGTCCACAAATAAATACAGTTGGAAAACATATAACACTCAGGGAACACAACTTCTACAAGGAAAGATTCAACGTATTATAAATTGATGAAGTCAAAATGGAAGATCAGATTATACAAACATATCCAAACTCTTATGTAACCTTTGAATCTCTTGCAATTATACCTTAAACATATGTGAAGTTAAGATACAGATTAGGGTATTTTATTAACAAAGAAAAACACTAATCATTGATCTGTCAGTAGGTTCAAGGTCTCTCAATTACTATGAAGCATCCATAATGAAAATATCTGCATTGTGGCTTATGCATGGATAAATATATCTTGGTAAGCCTTGTTATAGAAGGGATGAAACTTCTAGATGAAGAAACTCAAATAGAAGTAAACTACTTCCTTATGCACATATGTACAGACTGTAGAGATGAAATTTTTAAGCCACTATTAAATGTATTCTTCTGATCTATGGATTTTAGGAGTAGGCTCACCCTTCAACTGTAGATGAATTACCTGCAAGAAGAGCACACAACTCAATGAATCCCATATCCCAAAAAGAAACCAAAACCATAACCCTTTTACAATATATATCAACCTCCTTATGGATTGGTTAAGGCCACAAAAGTGATAGACTTGAGTGAGATATCATTGTGTATGAAGAAGAGATATCGATCACTATTTATAGTGGCAAGATAAATCTTTAAAGGGTCAACTTTATGAAAGGAGGTAAAATTATAATATTTTGAATTGAATTTTTAAATTTGTCTAAGATACAATTTTTCCTTCTACCCTTTTGGATCATAGTTTTAATACATTTTCTTTAAACTTTTCCTCCATGATATTTAACCATATAATAATAAAATTTCAAGGATCAAAGTTAACCCCTTCAAAAATTATTTAGTAATTTAATGAAGGTCCTTTCTATGATCAGAGTCATAGATTTATCTAGTAACATGATGCCACATCTTCACTCTTTGGGGTTTTGACCATAGTATGGGGGAATTATCTTTCATTGCGCATATCTCTCAAACTGCAAGGACCCAATAAGCGCTCCATATATAAAAACAAAATAACTTTCCAAGGGCTATCAAGCCAAAAGGGTCACATGCTAAGAGTCACGACAAACATAATCAACAAGTGCGAGACAAGTGCGTGGTATGATCATGTTCCAAGGGATCTAAACTTGAGATCTAGGGTTTCATAAATGCATCATGTCATCCATGCATGCCAACATATTGAGGAGATCAATGATGATATCCTACACCCAATTTGAAATAAATTGAAACATACTCAACAATCTCCCCCTTTGTCATTGATTTCAACACACTAATCATCACATGTCGTGCTGCATAAGCTTCCCTTGACTTCATGCTTCTTTCCTTCGTTTCTTTCCAAGTTTATCTCCTTCTTTGACATTAATGGAAAAGGGTGTATGAAACATCCTTTTCATTTATGATATCTTCATTTGATATAGCTCCCTCTGACAATGTGCTCTCTTGCTACATCATCTCTTTCATTACATAGGATTCCCCTAACAATGCACTTACCTGCTACATCATCTCTTCCATTACACAAGATCCTCCTGACAATGAACACTCTTGCTGCATCATGTGTTTCCAATTGAGTGAGAATTTATTGTGAAACTTTTTTTCTTTGCCAAACCCTAGTGGTCTTGTATTCTTTCTCGGTGAATGCCTTTATTATAAACAACAGCGCTGACAACCTTGACCGATCCATGCGCACCCATCTAACTATAGATAGTGAGTTCTTCGTTCCCGAACCAAAGTGAATAAAATAGAGATAGGAACCAGATGTGCACCTCGGCGAGATAGCGTAATTACATATATAATAACGGTGATAATACACCCTGCTTTGACTCATTCCCTCCTAATTGATAGCTCGGTGAAATGGTTGGAGTTATATATGAGCATTTGGTAGTTGTGGCTTCATAAATAGAGATAGAGATGTGCACCTCGGCGAGATGGCGTAATTACATATATAATGATATTGATTTCTTGCGTTGGGTCCCTCTTCATGCTAATTCTTCATTCCTGCGAAATATGGCCAAAATTGTGACACTAGAAGCACTATATTTATTGTTTGAAAAATGGAGAAAATGGATTGTAGTCTCTATTATCATATACATATGGATCTCTATCTCATTTTCCAACAAACCTGCCTCAAGGGTTTTGATAGAACCATCCATAAATTATTCTTGCAATCTTTGGCTCCATGTCCATAGTTAAAACATGAAAAACAATAACCTGAAAATATATTGATATACCTAGGAGCATGGAATAGAGGTATTTTGAAGGCCTTCTAAAGGTGGTATTTTGAAGGTGCTTTAATTTGGATAATGCTCAAATTCCACCTACTCGTCACTCTTGAACACTATTTTGTGCTCTTCATGGGTAGCCTTCCTTGGTGCAATAAAGTTAGTGTTGGTTGACTTGTGCAACACTTTCACTTGAGGATTTTATTCATCTTTAGCATGAGAATTTTCTTCAAATTTGACTTATGTGGACATGAGGCTGACATCTTTGTTGCTTGAATATTCACCTATATAGCCAAGACAAATTTTGATACAGGGTGACCTTTGAAAGTTTAGAATGTCATCAAATACCTACAAGCTTCTAAACCTATGGTTAAACTTGTCGACTTCCTTCCATAGAGTGATAAATCCTCTTCCTTCTTCTTAAATTGGATTCTTAATACATCTTTGATGTTCTTAGTTTCTTCAAGTTCTCTCTTCAATGATGTGATCTTCTTCTCAAGCTCTTTATCATGCTTGTTTCCTTTATTATACTTTTCTTTTAGCTGGCTTGTTCAATTACTTTCCCTTTTGTCTTCTTCTCGTGGCATTCCCTTTAGATGAACCACTTCTTTTCTTTCTTCACTAAGTTCATGATCCTTTTCCGAAATTTGTAGGTTATTAATTCGATTTTCAAGAAATATAGCATTAGTCGTGACTACCTAAAGTTCATCTTGTGTCCATGAACTCTTGTTCATCAACTCTTCATGTTCCAAATGAAGACTATTATATATAACTATCAAAATTCTCTCGTCATTTTCCAATTGATCAATTTTTCTTTTGAGGGATTTAACATATTCTTCATGCATAACATCTTTGTGAATTGCCTTCTTTCCTCATGCACATCTCTACGTCCATGGATCTTTCTTCTAGCTGTAAGGATGCTCTTGAAGGAACTTGCTCTAATACCAATTGTTGGAAATATTACTAAAGGAGGGGGTGTGAATAAATATTTCCTTTAATTTTACAATTGGTTAGGTTATTTTAACTAGTCAAATCAACAATAACAAATACAAAGCAATATCACATCACATGAAAAATGCACAAAATATTTCTCTCAACAAAACTTCATTATGTAGGGTTACATAAAAATTTACTAGTCAAGACTGGAAGGAAGTAGAATACTCCTAGGGGTTTTACTAGAAATGTTGAAAGGAAGCAATTTCTCCCTATGTTCAAAGATATTTTCAAACTCAATATGAAGGGGTATTCATTTCCCTATCACAACACTATTGATTCACTTCAACTTAGTCACTTTGTCTCACCACACTCTGCTACACTTCAACTCAGTCACTCTGTGCCACAACACTCTATTGCCCCATACATTGATCAAGACTAAGCTTGGGTTCTTGTAGAACGGACAATGACCTAGCTCAATTATGCTAGCCAAAAATAAAATTCTATACCATAATTATTCAATAATTCTTAGTTAGACCACTGCCTACAATCTAAAGCTGTTGTGATGCCTCTGCTTGATGTTTCTACCTTTAATACTATTGTAGATGAAACCCTTATTTCTAATCCAAGTCAAACTTATTTAACTAATGAAAAACCAAAACTATCCTCTTCTTAATATTCCCTCAACATACTGATGGCTCTATTTATTGCATAAGATATATATGTCATCAACCTTCACAGACTTCAAAATTAGTGGTAATATACTGATTCAAGATGCACCGCATGCAATAAATTGACTAGAATAACAATCTGCCTTTGAAATCATTGATAAGGGAAACCATTGAGCATGAGAATATATGTCATGAGTGTATTAACACTATTCAATATTCCAGATTACATTAATATCAAACCCTAATAAACATAGATCACTACCAAAAACCATTTTTGAATAGTCACTCCACTAGCTTTACTTGTCAGTATATAATTAATTATTTTATTTTCATACTACTATTGTGTCATACATCATCATAAATTTACTCATCAACAACACATTAACATAAATATTCTTAGACACAACAATATTTCTATCAATTAATCAAGGCTCACACATAGTTTAGTCTTGCACTTAATGTTGCTACAAAATAGAACCAAGCAATGCCACATACATAAACAATAAGACTTCACAAGGTCACTGGTTAGGTCACCACCAAGGAAAGAAAAGTTCCCTATAGGAAGGCCACAAAAAATCCTTTTAGATCCACTATCAAAGGTTAAAGATAAGGCCAAATAATAGTCACAGATCCTTAGAAATGCTACTGAGGAATCGTTCTAAATCACATAGATCTGATCACTTCGTTGAGAATACTGTTGAGGGACAACTAACCGGGGTTAAGAAGCATAATAGAATTAGATCAATGTCATGTTATATTGATCTTAGTCAAATATTTTCCTATTATAGGTCCTGAACTGCTACACATTTGATCACTCCTTCCAAATCCTTCAATTTCAAACATTGACACCTCAGAAATGCAAGCCTAAATTCTCCATAGGTAGAGACACAAATAGGAGATGAATTTTAGAGCTCAGGAATCAAGGAAAGGAAGGTCAAATACCTAGCTCACATGGTCATATGATACTTTCTACTTCACTTCAGGACTACTTTGTATATTTTTTAGGGCTTCTTAGAGAAATCAAAACACATCTCATCACACCTCTGATTCTCTACTCTGATAACAATTGTTGGAAATACTGAGAGCGGGGTGAATCAATATGTTGAGGGAAAATTAAGCAGAGGGTACTTTACGTTTTTCATTAGTTAAAGAAGTTTGATTTGGATTAGCAATAAGGGTTTCATCTACAAAAATATTAAAGGGAGTAACATCATGTAGAGGCATCACATCAACTTTAGATTATAGGAAGTAGTGTTACTGAGAAGTATTGAAGAAGTCTAGTATATTACCGGTATCAGAGCTAGTAATATGCTACCACATCACCACTCTTTAGAGAATCACCATAATATGGGGGTATTATCTTTCATTGGGAATATCTTTCAAACCACTAGGACCCACAAATCATTCCATATATTACTTTAGATTGTAAGTAATTGTCTTACTAAGAAATATTGAAAAATTCTAGTATATTATTGGTATCAGAGCCAGTAACATGCTGCCACATCTCACTCTTTAGGGAATTTGACCATAATATGGGGGAATTATGTATGATGATGTATGATACAACAAGAGCTCAATCAATTCATCAAGGCTCATATATAGTATACTAGTAGCATACCAATGCCATTAACTAGTTTAGTCTTGTGCTTAATGTTGCTAACAAAATAGGCTCGAGCAATGCCACAAACATAAACCACTAGAATTTACAAGGTCACCAACAAGGAAAAAAAATTGCCCTATAGAAGGGCTACAAACAATCCTTTTAGATCCAATTTCAAAGGTCAAACATATGGTCAAATCACAATCATAGATCCTTAACAATGCTAGTTAGGAATCATTCCAAATCAAACTGATTTGATCACTTCTTTGAGTATGCTATTAAGGGAAAACTACCTGGGGTTAGGAAACAAAATAGAATTAGATCAACATAATGTTACCTTGATCTTAGTCAAATATTTTCCTATTATAGGGCCTAAAATACTCCATATTTTATCACTCCTTTCAGATCCTTCAATTTCAAACTTTGACACCTCAGATATGCAAACCTAAATTCTCCACAGGCAGAGACACAAATAGGAATCAAATTTTAGAGCTCAGGCATCAAGGAAAGGAAGGCCAATACCTATCTCACATGGTCATATGAGATTCTCTACATTTTAGGACTGCCTTTGGATCTTTTTTAGGGCTTCTTAGAGAAATTGAAACACACCTTCGAAGGGTGCACAAATAGCTATAGGTGGCCAACGTATAATGCTCAGGGAACAAGCACTACTACAAGGATTTTCAATGTGATGAAGTTGAACTGGTAGACTGGATGCTACAAGTAGATCCAAACTCTTATGCAACCTTCATATCTCTTGCAATTATATGTTAAACATATGTGAATTTCAGATACAATTTAGGATATTTTCTAAACAAATAAATACACCAATCAATGATCTATCAACATGTCCAAGGTGTCTCAACTACTATGAAGCAATCAAAATGAAAAGATCCACATTGTGGTTTTCACATGGATAAATATAGTTTGGTTAAGCCTTCTTATAAAAGGGCTGAAACTCCTAGATGAAGAACCTCAAACAGAAGTAAAATACTTCCTTATGCACAACTGTAAAAACCATAGAGATGAAGTTGTTAATCCACTATTAAAAGTCTTCTTCAGATCTGCAGAGTTTAGGAGTAGGTTTACCCTTCAACTGTATATAAATTACCTGCAAGAATAGAACATGATTCAATGAATCCCATAGCCCAAAAAGAAACCAAAACCATAACCCTTCTGCAATATGTATTGACCTCCTTTAGGATTGATTAGGCCGCAAAAGTGATTGAATTAAGCGAGATATCACCGTGTATGAAGAAGAGAAATATCCCTATTTATGGTGGAAAGATAAAACCTCTATAGGGATGACTTTACTAGAGGAGGGAAAATTATAATATTTTTAATTGAATTTTAAATTTTCCTTGGAGAAAAATTTTCCTTCCACCCTTTTGGATCATAATTTTAATGCATTTTCTTTAAACCTTTCCTCCATGATTTTGACCATATAATAATAAAATTTCAAGTATCAAATTTAACCCCTTCAACAATATCTAGTAATTTAATGAAGGTCCTTTCTATTATTAGAGTCATAGCTTTAGCCAATAATATGCTGCCACATTATCACTCTTTGGGGACTTTGGCCATAAGATGGGGGCATTAAATTTGACTGGGAATATCTCTCAAACTGTGAGGACCCACAAAGTGCTCCATATATCAACAAAAACAATTTGACAAGGAATATCAAACAAAAAGAGTACCATGCCAAGAGTCATGACAAAAACAATCAACTGATGTGAGACAAATGTAGGGTATGATCATATTCCAAGTGATCAAAACCTTAGAGCTAGAGTTTCATCAATGCATCTTCTCATCCATGCATGTAAACATACTGAGGACATCAATGCCGATATCCTACGCCTGATTTTCCATTAATGAAAACATACTCAAAAGATTTAAGATATACCTAATAAAATTTGAAGCCTTTTGAACATGTAATGCCAAAAATGTTCTTGTTACTTCTAATATGGCGATTGGAGCAATGGTTTCTTCAAAGTTAATTCCTTAAATCTCTGCATAGCCCTTACAAAGAAGTCTGTCTTTATTGCTAGTAATTGTCCCTCTTAATTTGTCTTGTTTTTGAGTAACAACTAAGTCCTAATCACATTTTTATTTTTTTGGTCTTGGCACAAGTTCCTAGGTTCAATTTTTCTCAATTTGATTCAATTCTTCTTCCATAGCATTCACCTAATGTTGGTCCTTACTACTTGCACAAAATGCTTTGGCTCTATTTTGGATAGAAAGGATTTTTTGTTTTGCTAGTGTATTGGTCATTCTTCTTAAGGTTTGTATACTTGCATCAACATTCTCTAATGATATGGTTTTTGGGTGATGTTTTGTACAAATTTAAAAGCTGTTTTGGATGGAGAGTGTGCTTCTCCTTCTTGTTCTTCTTTTGAAGTAATCTCTTCTTGGTCCACATAGATGATATCTTTTAAATTCTCATTTGTTTGCTCTTCTTCTTTTTATGGCCATGCTTTGTCTATTCTTACATCAATATTTTCCAAAAAGTTTCATAGTATTTTATTGTAGCATTTGTAAGCTTTACTTCTTGTTGAATATCCAAGGAAGATTCCCTCATCTACTTTATAATCGATTTTTCTCAATTTATCATAATTTATCTTCATGTAACGTTTTCTTCCAAAAAATTTGAAAAACTTAACCGAGGTTGGCCTGCCTTTCCATAGCCCATATGGTGTCTTGTCGATATTAACTTGGAGTTGTGCTAAGTTCATGATGTTAACTATTGCGACAACCGCTTCTCTCCAAACTTATCTAATAATTTGGCCTCTAACAACATTGTTCCTGCTATTTCTTGCACTGATATGTTATTTCTTTCTATGGCTCCATTATGTTGTGGAGTTATTGCAATTGAAAGTTATAATAATGTTATGAACTTAACAAGAATTTTAACCTTAAAATGAGAAATCTAGCCCAAAATACCCCTATTTTTGCACAAAAAACATGAAAAAACACCTTGAAAGAAAAAAGCGGTGATGTTGCATCACCTTCTTTTTTGAGTTAAAATTCCAACATTTCTCAACCATGGCATTAAAAACCAAAATCATGATCATGGAAACGCTCAAAATTCCAATATTTTTCAACCATACCATAAAAGGCGAGACAACATGACTCAGAAAAACCTTACAATTCTGACATTTTTCAACTATGGAATTAAAACCAAATATCATGAGTGTAAGAAATCTTAAAATGTCAACATTTTTCAAGCGTGGCATTATATATCAAACATCATGTTTAGAAAAAATTTAAAAATCAACACCTAAATCAAAGAATAATTTTACTAAGAGTATTTTATTTTATTTTATTTATTTATTTTTATAAGGCTAAAAGTATAACTCTTTTGAGATCTTAGCCCAAGGTAATTTGTTCTACTTTCAACGGGGCAATAAATTTGCAATATTTTTAAAATATGGTTTATAAATTCATCATTTAATGTACACAAAAACCATGGAAAACAACCATTTATATATATATTTAATTGAAAAATACTATATTAAAAAACTTATATAGAAAAAAAAAAAACCTAAAATATACCTCATTTTTAAGAGACACAAAAAAAAAATTGAAAAAAAAGAAAAAAGAAAAATTGGAATATATATCTATATCTATTCTATATCTTATATATATATATATATATATATATATTATATATATATTATATTATATATATATTATATATATATATATATATTATATATATATTATATATATAATATATATAAGCTTCGTGGTACCTTTCTATTAATTTTCATAAATAAAGCAGGTTACATCCATTCACGTTTGAGAGTTAAGTGGACTCAACCTTCCAATGGGAAACCATGTCTGTTTGGCCACCTAACTGCAAATATGCCATCCATAAGAAAAAAACATAAGTTTGTTGATCCATGCTATATATACCTAAGAGTATTTATACTTCCTATTCTCTAAATAATGATAAACATAACTGATAACAAGTCTGAAACTATAGGACTAAAGCATTCAAAATGAAAAACATGGGTAAACTGTCACTATTCATCATCAACAGAATCCACTGGAGTGGGGTCCTTCACAGTAGAACCAGAAAACTCTGGGTGAGGTATGCAAGGAATGTGTTGCTCAATTCAGTTCAGCTGACCACTCTATTGTTGTAGTTGGAGCTGAATGTTTTGTAGTTATTTGGTGAAATCCGAATGCCCCCAAGGGGCCGCATGCACGTCATAAGGAAACTGTTCTAGAGCTTTCACTAGAATGCTCTTCATCATCCATAATAGGCGCACTATCTGCTTGTATTGAGTTGCTATTCCACGAGTATAGCCTAGATCCGGGGACACTGCTTTCCACTCATCCATGTCCAAATCAAAGTCTTCCACGTTCTGCCAGATTTCTTCTTCCCACTCCGCAATCAACTACCTAACTAGGTTGGAGCCATTGGCATGGTAAGCTTGGGTTGCTTCTTCAATTATACGCGAAGTTGGATTGTGCCCTCGTCCCATCCTAACCATCCCACTGGGAGAGATGAGTTAGTTTCTCGACAACGGGGCTACTTTTCACTGCCTCCCCTGTCCTCGAATTCCACCACCGTTGTTATTTGTTCCCTTTACTCGAGCCATCATGTTTCCACTTCCTTTCAATTGCTTTTCTTTTTCTCTCACCCCTAGATTTCCACCAGCCCAGGGCTGCAGTTTGTGTGCTCAACGCTGGTAGAGGTCGCGCCCCACCGCAGACCTGATTCAAATTCAAATGACACCAGCCAAGTAAGGAACCCTCTCCACTGACTGAGAGTAATTATATGTCAACAAGATTATAATGCCACTGCTTTTACATGCCTTCCTCTGCCCAATGCAAAGCCTGAACGAACTAGCCACGCCAACTATTACCAGGCCATCAGTAGTATATCAATAATTTCCAATAATATTTGACTTCATCAACCAGACATAGTAATAGGAATTGAAAGGGGATTTGAGCCAGCCGTAGGACTAAGCCCATAGGTCGTCGAAACCCTTGCTAAATGACCCCATACAGAATGCCTAGGCCATGGGAATTGAGACCTCTTTGTCCATAACCTACTTCAATTTCTTGGCATCAATCCATACCCACCATCGATACCTGAGATGAATTCCATCCAAACAGAGGTTCCCGACCCAAGAAATTTGAGTCCATAGGACCAAATTGACCCATAAATTGGCCAACAGGGCTTCTCTATGTTCACTCCTTTGCCACCCGAGGGTATATCTATAATTCCTTGGACCCCTGGCTCTCTCTACGTCAAGGAAATTTAGATCCCCCCTAATTCTCCATAGACCCAACCCCTTGTCAGATCTTCTAGAACCGTGGGAGGGGAATTTCCACATACTCTACTCTCTACTATCCCGACCTTGCATGCACCCATGAGAGACAAACATATCCCGAACTCTACTGACACTTGGATGACCAGAGCTATGGAAACAAACCTAACTTGGAACTGAGTGAGTCTGTGCCTCTGGCCCTTCTAGAACCTGTCGCCCCACAGCCCAGACAAATTCAATTCCCCAACCTGAGGCTGAATACATTGCTCCATTCTAACTAAAATTACAGGCTTAAGGCCGATAACAACCAGGAATAACTACCAATTACCGAGGATGCCGAATGCCTCTGTATTTTTTGAATTCCCCTCGTACACCAATTCCACAAGATCATATGCACCCCCACTACTCTCCTCAACAATCCAAATAGAGTATTTAGCTCTCCAACTATCCTTAACACTCTGCCACTGTCATGCATTAAACCTCACATGCTTGCTGGCACTGCTCTAAGTGCTGGTTGCATACAAAGGGTGGTTGTGACGCTCTTAATGAGCCACATTAATCTTTGGGCCTGTAAAAGCCCACTAGGGCCAAATTGCACCCTGATTGGGGAAAAAACAAATAAAATTTGATTAAAAAGAGAAAATGAAAAAAAACATGTGTTGGATATTATTCACTGTACACTGTGTATGGGTCATTTCCCCTCCGCCCAAGAGGATGATGCCTAGTATCTCTCCTCTTCCGAAGGAGATGGTTGGGTAGCTGGACACACCATCTGTTCGGGTGGTGTGACCATCGCCATGGGTTGGGATCGCCCCCTTCCACCTTGCATAGTATAGTGCTCGGGCAGTGTGACCGACTAACTAGCCAACCTCATGGGTAGAGGGGTGATGCCAAACATCACCCCCTCTTCCTTGCATAATACAATAGTTCAGGGTGGGAGGGGGTAATATCGACCCCTCCCATTACACTACATATAAAACTACAATAACACATTTTTTGATTTTTCTTAAATACATGTTTTATTTTAATTTTTAATTATTATTATTTTTATTATTTTTCCTTAATTTTGTTTCTTTTATAATTGTTTAAACTATATAATGTTTTTCTTAACTTATTTTATTTTTTAAGCTTTAATTATTGTTTTTAATTTTTTCATTTTTATAATTTTTCATTTGAATATTTTTTTGGTTTGTTTTTTTTCTTTTTATTTTAAAAATTTAGAGTTTTTCAATATTTTCAGTAGAATAAAAGAAATTTGTTTCTATTTTTTATTTATTAAAATTGATTTTTGCTTTAGAAATATTTACTATTTTTTTCTCATTTTTTAATATAAATTTTAAAAGCAAACAATTAATAATTAGACAAAATTTATGTAGTGCCAATTTTATATTCTGCGATCTTATATATCTATGATTTATATATCTATTATTGTATATATATTATTATATATGTATATATTATATTACTGTTATTATTATATATATATTATATTATTATATATATATAACTTCATATTGATAGTTGACTTTATATATATGTATATTATATTCATATTCAACTTTATATATATACTTTTTCACCCTTGGAAAAACTCGTAATTTTATTCATAAGAAAAAATTACGTGTTGTAGATGCTAAAAAAGCATATACATAATATGGTCTATTCCTGTTTTCGCAGGAAACAAAAAAATAAAAAATATAACTACTATTCTTTTCTCCCTTTTTTTCCACCTTTTGCCAACCTCAAGCGTTGGGAGTGGCCGTTACAATGGAAAGCTGTTTTTCATTTGTATGTATGGGAGAGTCTTTGTCAGAATCAGATCCTTCTGATCCATGAGTTTGCTTGATGCCGATTATTTCCATTCCTATTAGTTGAGATTCTTGTTGCTGCAAAAGGTTGCTGGGGTCTTTCTCCTCCTTTAGTGTGCTGTTCTGGACCTTTGGTCCTCCATTTCTACTTTGTATTCTGCGATTTCTCCTTTTTCTATTTCTTCCTCCAAGGGGGTTGTATATTGCCATCCATTTGGCTTTTTCTGTTGCTTCTTATTCCATTTGAGAGTTTGTTTTGCTTTAGGACAGGCACTATGGAGGTGTCTTGTTTGTAGAAATCCACGACATCGGAAGACTGTATTTTTGTAGTCTAAAGGTTGTGCAAACTGTGTATTATTGAAATTCAATGTTCTGCTTTATTGTAGTCCTTGGCTGAGATCTACTTCAACGCATATCCTGGCAAAAGTAAACATCCCCCTTGTAAGTCTGTCCTCATCAATCTTTAAGAACTTTCCCAGTGAACTCCCTATGGCGATTAAAACATTGTGATGCCAGAAGTGTAACAGAAGGTTGTGCAGCCTGACCCAAACTGGCATCTTTGATACCATCATTATGTTGGCACCGAATTCTGGAAACCAAGGGGTCATGAAGAGTCTTGCATTTCCCTAGAACCATGGTCCCTTATTGAGGATATGTTCCCTTTCCCGTATTATTATGAATCTGACTATAAAAAACCCTTTGGGGCATAAGTATATTTTACAGTTAGGTGACCAGGCATCATATATCCATTTGTTTAAAACACCAGATTTAGGCCAAAACTCATTGAATCTGCATATGAATAATTTGGAATAGAGATCTGTGTACAGGTTGTTTACCTCAGGCATTGCGATGGTGAGAGCATGATTCCCAGATTTGTGTTCTACAATGCAGGGCCCTGGTAGCTCGAGCAGTGTTGCTAGTTTGGTTTGTGCTTTTTCCTTACCTTTGACTGCATCCTTAAAGGATCTTGTGCTCTTTGAGCTGGTTCCAGCGCATCCACCCCGCAGATGTAGGTTAATCATGATGGTAGAGTCTGTGGTGATGCCATAATCCTGAAGTGTGAGGTTGTCCTGTAAACTATGGCTTTAGTAGATCAGATTTTGCCAGCATGCTGGTATACCGAGGTGGTTCTTGATTTTATATCTTAGCTCCTGAATTCTCCTCACCTTCCAGATCCTCCAGCAATAAGTCTTGCCTTCCAGTGTTTTAATGAATATTTGTATCAGATCCACCTCCGTAGAGTGTGGATCTGTTTGAGGAGGGGCTCAATTTGTTGCCCATGTGTTATGAAACCAACTCACAAAAAGATAGAAAGGATAGATCAACGCCTTAGAATTCAGCTTCTTCGAGCGGGGAACCTCCTTTAACATTACAAAAATGAACAATTCTTCAATGATACAAATGACAAGACCTCCTTTCTATATATAGGAGTCTAAGGGGTCATAATATAATCAGCGCCGACATAACAATAATAATGTAAGGGCACAATAATAACAATAGTGGGCTTCTATGGGGCACAAGAGTAACAATATGGGCACTACATGGGTACATCAATATAATAGGGGGTTGTACTAAAAATAAAAGGGGTTACACTAGTAGTATAGGGGCCTAACAATGTTGCATATGGGGAACATGAAAGCATGGTGGCTAAGTTGGATTCTTCATGGTAATGCAAGAGTTTATGATTCATGGTTTGTTGCATATCTTTCAATGCAATCTACACCTTTTAGGAGCTCAACCTACAAATTGCAGATAATCAATAATCGCATACACAACAAGAATTTGCCAAGAATGAAGTAGAAGATACAATGGATACTGAATTTGGAAAGCCTATTATCGATGCCTACTTTGAGATGTGTCGAGGTGAGTTTGTTCTTCTTCTTGTAAGTCTTGGAATTCAAGAAACCCATTCCAAGTGTTGCACCATTTTCTTTGGGTTCCACCAAATTTCTTAAGATTCGATTTCAAGTCTAAGAATAAGCTATGGAATCCATGGAAATAAAGGTAAAATATTTTTTAGTGTAAGATGTATAAATCAAAAGAATCATTGACAAATGGAACAACAAAAGATAAAAGTATCAATCCATTGGCGACTTTTTTAATGTGCCATTGCAATCTTCTAGGTGGGATTTCTTCAAGGATTTTGTTAAAGAAGAGTCTCAGATGAAATATTTTCTCATGTCAAGTCCTTTAATAGTTTCAAATTTTGGTATTATCCCACATTTTGGAACAATGGGAACTTTTCAAATTTGTAGTAGTTTTGCATTTTTCCTTGTTTAACTCACACATTAGACAACCTTTGTTGCACACATATAGAATACTAGAGTTTTATGGTTGTTAGAAATATAGAATAGTTCATGAGAAAAAGGGATAAGAGATGCTCTTTTAAACATATGTAAAATAACAAAGTTTATTAAAGAAAAATGTAGGCTGATTGGGAACATTTTGTTTATATATAATAATATACTTCTATTTTCTTACCAATTTCCTTAGGAAATGGTGACTCATAATACTATATCATGACTTTCAACTGATAACTTGAGTCATAAGTTATGAGGATGAATCCTCCTAAAGTTATTATACCGCTGGCTCTCTCTAGTGAAATGCCTTCTCCACAACCTTTGTGCATCCATTCTTGCTTTATGCTCCATCGACAATGGAACTCATGCAAGGCTTAAAGTTCTGTTAATCTCACCAGTGAACAAAAGATAGGTGGGGTTTTAACATTTTCAAAAGAGATGAATTAGAAGTGTTAATACGATCGACATATCAATCTATTTTCAACCTTTCACCTTGAATATTTGTTGGAATAGAAATTTTCTTTAAGGTGTTATGTAAGTCATAGCAGCCTTGTAACATGTTTAATATATCAAGTGGTCTACATAGATGGAAATTAAGTATTGTTATAGGCCATTTTGTCACATATGATCAATAGGCCTCCTAATGGGATTAATCAACATCCTATCCCCCCTTATCATCATCTTGCACAAATTCCTAAGCATGCCTCTTTCATTCCCCAAAGTTTCTACCTAAAACTGCATCATTGAGCCATTTTTAGGACCAATGCTCCCTATCCTCTTGTTAAAAATAGTTCACCTACAAGTTGCTCCATTGTGGCATATGTTAATCACCTATAGGTTTCTCCAATGTGGCTTGTGTTGATCACTTACAGGTTTCTCCCATTTGCACTTGTGTTGGTTCTAGAAATTTAGGAAAAAGTGAGAAATTTTAGAATCTTCCTATTCTAGAAGATTCCAGAATTAGTTACAACTATTTACCTCAGATAAAACATTCAGATCCTATCCTACCCTACTTTGGAGTTTCCATCCATTATTATTTAATCCCATCCTCCAATCAAAGGTGGATATAAAACCTTGGATTGGTAATTGGATAAGAACTCCCAACTTACCCCACACCTCTATATATTTACTGTCTTCCATATGCAAGGGGTTGGATATTGGAGAGTGATTATACCCTTATGATGTTGTTGTGAGAGGTTTCATTCATTCATTTAGGGTGATTGGAGGTGCACATTGTGACAAGGAAAGGAAAAGTCAAGCTGGAGGAGCTCTTCTCCAAGATCAACATCTATTTATGGTTGTACCTCCTTCCATTTATATTAATGCAAAGAATTCTTTGTTTTCCTATATGTGATGTTTTTATTTCATATATTTAGATACCATGTTGATCTATTGAATAGAGTATTTAGATGATATTGCATAGATCTCATAGTTACTTGCCTTCTGTTATCTGACTATGCAAGTTCTAATTTTGGAAGTCAGAGTTAGAACTGTAGCATTCAAGGTAAACAATGAGTGAAGTTTGTGACAAATTCTAGGTAGGCTTCATTCTATCATCTATTTAATTTAAGGAAAGCATTGGGTTCCTTGTCTCTCTGTTCTCTCTCAGTTTCTTAAATCTTCCACTTCTCCTACTATGTTGATCAACCTGTTTCCCAATCAGGAGACTCATATGGTTGCCCGAGATACTTCTTCCTCTAACACAGTTTTGATGATTTCCTCCTCAAAGTTGAAATCATATGTTATGGTGGCCACTTGGAACAAGGACTATGGTAATGCAAATGCACTGAATGGTCAAGCTACTGAACAACCTACCAATTTGGCATCACCTTCATCTGATCCTACTCCACCTCTGATTCCTATAGAATTTAGTATCAGGCCTCTGAAGGGCATTATCGTAAGTCTTCTTTCAACCCTCATTTAAGGGGTACCCAAAACTATAACGTAGTTGAAGACTTGGCCCAGTCTCCATCAACTATGTTAACTCTTGAGGTGTTGCAAAAAATCCTCGCCCAAAAGAAGGCCTTGTTATCAGCTATTGGATGTGTGGATCCATCGGATTCCAACCTAGTGGTTTTCTCTCATGAAAAATAAACCCCTCGACTTCCATCTCAATTAGTGTTTACAATCTAGGTTGTCGTCCATGGTAAGAGCATTCATCGCTCTATTATGGATGAGGGAACCTCGACCTACATTATGTCCTTTCCTTGCTGGAAGGCAACTGGTTTGCCTCAACTGAGTCAATCAACCACCACATTAAAAGCCTTTGATGGAAGAATGTACAAACCTTGTGGGATTCTGAAATCCCTTCAAGTAGAGTTAGGGGGAAAACTATTTCCATAGAAGTTGAATTTATTGACAGACTTCTCGATTATAATATTCTACTAGGATGTATGTGGGTTTATGCCATGGTTGCCACCATTTCAAATTACTTCCATATGATTTCCTTTCCTCATAAAGGTGATATTGTAGCCATAGACCAATTCACCTTTTTCACCTTTGATTATCACATTACTAGAAGTTTCCCTCTTGTAGGGGAAACTCTACATTCCTATTAGCATGTTGGAGCTAGATTGCTAAAGGATTATTCGCTTATGGGAACCTTTTCGCTCCCTCCTCCTTCCCTTCCCATCATCTCACCTTTAGTTGCATATACAAAATGATATCATATTCTACTATCCTAATTGATCCCTAGATTGTCCCTCACAGAAATAACATCAAAAATTTTGGTGACTGAATGCTACTTAGCCCTGTTGAGCTGGATTATGAAGCCATCTATTTGTCTTGTGCGACTTACACATTCTCTTCAATTAATTGGGTAGATCTATCACTAGATTATGGCACATCTTTTGATCCTCTCTCTAATATTCTCTAATGATGAGAGCATCATGGATATCATGATGCCTGATCACACGTCGTGGGGCGAACATCACCAATGTTACCCCTTACCAGATTCCATTGAGGATAATATCAGTGATGTATACTTACCTAACTTTATCGAGCATTTTACGAATTCCATCTCCATTCATGAGGCCGACTTTGAAAATAACCTTTCAAATATTGAAGAAAAAATAACTACCGATATCTCTGTCGAACTAGGTATTGTCAAAAATCTATACGTTGGAGCGTCTTGTTATCCATCTGAGATGAAGATCTATAGAGCCCTATTTCATGAGTTTTAGGATGTCTTTTCCTAGAATTATGAATAAATGCCAAGTATCGACTAAAATATAGTAGGGCATGAGATTAACACATATCCTGATGCCAAAATGGTCCGACAACGCTTTCATCTGGTCCATCCCAAGAAGTTTGTCAGGAATAAGGCTGAAGTTGAAAAGCTTCTATGGGCTAGTTTCATATACCCCATTCCTTTAACTGATTTTGTATAAAGCGTTGTCCCTGTCATGAAGAAACAAGGCACGATCAGAGTATGTATCGATTACCAAGACATAAATCATTCTTTTCCAAAGGAAAATTATCTGACCCCTTTCATTGACTATATTGTTGATGATTGCGCGAGCTGTGAGATTTATTCATTCATGGATGGATTATCAAGCTATAATCAAATCAACATTCTCCCGATGGACCAACCTAAGACTGCATTTGTTTGTCCTTGGAATAATTTTGATTAACGAAAGCTCCCATTTTGTTTGAAGAACCTTGGGGCCACGTTTCAACATGCTATGGATTACATTTTTCCAGATATTAAACACATCCTACAAAACTGTTTGGATTTCTTCCTGTTCATTCTAAACATTGGGTTGATCACCCAATGCATATCAGGGCTATTTTCCTCTGTTGTAGACACTGTAACATTTGAATTAACCCACATAAATGTGTGTTTTGAGTCAATTCTAGTTGACTCCTAGGTTTTTTCATTTCAAAACAAGGAATTCATATTGATCCTCTGAAATTACAGGCAATCATTGACTTGCTTGCACCTTCTTCTCTAATTCAGTTACAAAGACTCCAAGGGAAAGCTAACTTCCTACTAGGGTTTGTCCCTAATTATGCCAAACTGACCAAAGGATTCACTCGCTCGCTAAAAAAGGTGTCCCCTTCCATTGGGATGAAGTTGCTCAAAAAGCATTTGATGCCCTGAAATATGTATTGGTTCGAGAATCTCTTTTATACCCCCCTAATTATTAGCATGATTATTTCCTGTATCTTGATGCTACCATGTCCACTATAGAAATGTTATTGGTCCAGGAAGATGATATATAGACTGAACATCCCATTTATTATCTGATTCAGAACCTTAATGATACCAAAATAAGGTATACTCAGGTAGAAAAGTTGGCTTTGATAGTCGTTCAAGCTGTCCAAAGGTTTCTCCATTGCATCCTACTTCAGAAAACTATGGTTGTTTTGTATTGCAACCCTATGACATATATATTTCACATCAATTATTGCGGGGGGGAGGGGGATGTACTCTAATTGGATCTTTATTTTGCAAGAATTCAACTTAGAGTTCATCAAGTCCAAGGCGAAGAAATCTATAGTGTTCTTCAAGCTAATGTGCAATCTTCCTTCCCCTGATTCTAAATATACATTTGAAGATTCTATCCCTTATGAGTTATTGTTTCTGATTTCGTCATTTGACCCATGGTATGGAGATTTTCTGATCTATATCCAGACCCAAACTTTCTGGCCCAATACCTTTCACTTTGAGCAATGATGTATTTGATACCAATCTCAAAATTATGTTATTATCGATGACACACTTTACCATCGCAATATTAATACAATTTTATGGAGGTTCCTCACTATTGAGGAGGCCAAGAAAGTCCTTAATGAATTCCACTCAAGAGCATGTGGTGGAGATCTATCTGGTTACACTATCGCACATAAGCTCTTACACATTGGTTACTTTTGGACTACTATCTTTCATGACTATATTCTCATAGTCTATAAGTGTCATGTGTTCTAGATCTACAACCATAAGATCCATGCTCCGTCTTCTCTGTTGCATTTCCATGTTGTTGTCGGTCCCTTTGTGAAATGGGATATCAAGTTTATGACATGTAAGCCTCACTAGGCTAGGGGGAATGGTTATATATTTGTCGTTGTATACTACTTTACTATGTGGGCCAAGGCGATGTGTACATATAACAACACTGGAGAAACAACTACAAACTTTTTCTTCAATCAAGTTATTTCTAGGTTTGGTGTTCCACAAGCAATAGTTACGGATCACGGAAAGCATTTCCAGAATCATATTATGGTCGAACTAACTGCTAAGCTGAGACTTTCACATGAAAATTCCAATCCCTACTATCGTCAGGCTAATGGATAGGTTCAGGCCATTAACAAAGTTCTTAATACTATGCTCAAAGTATGGTAGGGGTCAACAAATCAGATTGACACTTGCTTCTTTATGCTACCTTGTGGGCATACCAAACCTCAATTAAGAGTGCTACCAGATTTACACCCATTCAAATGGTCTATGGTGTAGAATAAATCCTCCCCATCAAATTTGAAATTCCATCATTAAAGACGTGTCAAGGTGCAATACGACAAAAATGTCAAGCCTTGTATCTTCTTGGAAGGAGACCTGGTTCTCTTATATGACCAGGAGATTGATAAGTTAGGTCCAGGAAAGTTCTAATCCATGTGGTTGGGTCCGTATATTGTCAAGCAAGTACTTGCAAAAGGGGCCTATGAGTTAATAGACTTTGATGGAGTTCCACTGGCGCAACCTAGGAATAGGTTGTACCTCAAAAACTACTATGCTTGATCTCATGTGTAGTACACTGTGTACATACTATTTATAAGTGTGTTGAGTGTGTTTGTAGTGTCTTTTCAAAGTTTGCCATGGTTTCTGTTGATTCCTTTTATGTTTGGTTTGCACATGTCGACCTCTCTTGAATCGTATATTGGCTATGATGATGGTGCTAGTCGTAGTACTTAGAACCTATCTTGCGCATCATTGGCTATCTTTGCTCCAAATGGTGAGCTAGTGAGTATGCAATGGATTTGCATTGGTCACTCTACTAATAACATCATTGAATATAACGTGGTGTTTGAGATACTATTTGATGCTATTTTACATGGTATCCATCGTTTAGTCATCAAGATTAACTCAAAACTCCTAGTACTACAACTTGTTAATGTTTATTTAGTGAGAAATATGACCATCCTTCTCATGGTTTTGAGAGTACGTCTTCTGGAAAGACATTTTGATTTCTTACGATATGAAAATATTTCTAGAAAATCTAAACACATTAGTAGATGCCCTAGTTAATTACCTTTTAGATATACATTTGCAATGAATGTAAATAAGTTTCAATTCACATCACATCATATTGAAAGCATAATAAGAACTAGGAAACAATGAAATATATATATATATATATATATAATATATATATATATATATATATATATATATATATATATATAGATATGAAGTTTGGTTTTACAAAAAAATTGTGCCCCGAGACACATAGGCTACATCACTCATTTAAAAAAATACATAAAAAAATCTATGTAGACAAATCAATGGTGCTCATGATAAAATGACATTGCATGAGCTATCTTGCACATTAATTAACTAATATGGATAGTCACTCCAATAGTGTGTCACTGAAGTCGCATTAGAATATGGTCAACCACAGTCTCATCAATCCCTTGTGTCAGCCCCTCCATGTGGTACTCCACCTATGATAGGATCTCATCTACCTCAAGATCACGTAGCATATCCCATCCTACTGCAACAACCTATACTAGTTCCACTACCTCCTCATGTGGTTGTTGCTCTGCACAACGAAGATATGAAGCACCTACTGGTCAAATTGGTCTAATTTCTACATGAAAACATTAATAGTTTAGTCTTAGAAACATAAAAAAAAAATCACAAAAAATTGTAAGACTTTCAAAAAATTAAATGGTTGAAATATTTTATGAGAAGCATCCCATTGCTCAACCTTAGGAAGTATGATCTCAGGATCATCATGGAAATCCATCCCTACATAAGGATAATCATTAATCATGATGAACTGTCTATGCAGCCACCCAAAGAAGGCTGGTGAGAAGTTGATCACTGATGGACCTACATGTCGAGTCATGTGATCTATCCACCTCCTTATCCGTGGGGCCCTCAAATTGATAGGCTCAAGTATAGTCTGCTGAGGCTGAAGAAGTGGCACCCACTCTAGAGAAGAAGAGACTAAAATTGAACCATAGCCCAAGTTCTTTAATTTCCTATCACTTTATTTAGTCATTTGCTCCTTCATATTGATCAAATATCCCTCACTCCAGTTGAATAATGTTGGCTCCATACACTCCACCTCGTACTGCATGTATGATCTACTTGCTACATGAAGTGTTGAGCTACCTTCCAATCTCACAATAATGAACATGATCGTTCTCAAAGGTAATTGGGTTACATATTTTATATTGATATTTCCATACCTAGTTAGTCGGTTTTGAGGTCTACAATAGGTAGCGATATAATATTTCACTATCTCCCCACCACTTCGCCCACCTAGGAGAGAGATGGGAGCACCTCCCCTGGACAAACATGTTGAGAAGTAGATATCTTCTACCTTTATCTCAAGTAGATGTTCCGCAAAACTGAATAGCTATGCCTGAAAATCCCATGAACGAACAAGATATTTCAATAATTCCATCTGTTTCCTCATACCAGGAAGCCAAAATAATTTTACCAATCCACAGATTTTCAGTGCCTGGATGGTAGCATGATCATTTGCTGCACTTAAATCATGTTCCTCATGTTCTCTTTCTCTCCAAATGAATGCCATTTTTTTTCTAATGAACACCTACAACATCAACAAGAGATTCATTAGGCTCCTTTTCATGCAAAAAACTTGACAAAATTAAGGGAAAACTGATAAAAAAACTTAACATTTTGTGCCCAACGCACCCCAGTAGTGTGTGACAAAGCATTGCACCTCTCCTAGCAGTGACAATCTGCCTAGGTGCAATGCATGTTTTGATTCTTGGGGGGCGGGGGGGGTGTTGGTCTTAGGGCGTGTTCTTAGGACCCCATGGCCCTAAAAACCTCAACAAAATTGCATGAAATAATAAAAATGGACTGTGAAAAGAAAGAGAAGGGTTTTGTCTCTTACCTAGAAGCAAAGGTACTTGAAATGGTCCAACATATTGGCCACAATCAACTGCAGAAGATCGAGGGAAAAAGAGCTCAGAATTCTCATTGTTGAAGATAAATGTAAAATGATAAAAATGAAGTTATTTGAGTATTTATGGTAATTTCTCACATTATTTTATTCATATTTAATGTTTTGACCTAGATATGCTTCATTTTTACTATGCAACAGGTATGTTTAATCCTTTTTGTGATGTTTTGAGTAGGTCGACAACTGCTAACACGTTTTTATCATGCTTTAAACAAGTTATGTTGACCAAGGAGTATAATTTTATCTCTTTTTTGGGCTCTGTAAACCTATCAAAAAGGAACCCCTTGGATACCTCTTTCAACTCTTTTCATACTGCCAAAATATGAAAAGATCATTGAGCACTTGTCTTTCCGAACTCGTAAAAGTAAATGAAAATACATTTTCAGTATAAGTTTAACCATTTTTTAGACTAAGATAGACTATCTACAAAAAACAAATACCTTATTTGAACATGGCTAAGAGGTTCTCTTGGGTATTATTTTCTACCTTTTTGGACTTGAGAGACTATCTACGAAAAGGGACATCTGGATTTTTCTTTTTCGCCTCTTTTTCAAACTCTCTAAACATGAAAATGATGCCGAGTTTTACCTTTGCTAGACTCGTTAAAACATCAAATAATGAGGGACTTGCCAAACATGACAAGGTCAAACCTATCCTTCTCAAGGATTGTTAAATATACTCAGAGGGATTCATCGGTGTTGGGTGTGGACCCTGATTATCTTTTGTATTCAAAGGTTTCAGCTGGATGTATACCCCAGGAAGATTGTACACCCCTCCATGCGGGGGGATATGGGGGCGACTTGTCCCCCCCATGGGGGTTCGGGGGGGATAATCCCCCCCGGCTGGGGAGGTCTGAGGGCCAGCGATCCCCCAGCAGCGGTTTGGGGGCAGCGTCCGTGAAGCTAAAAATAGATGTAAAATTGCCTTGTAAAAGTCTAGTAATTTCTCATCAATCTGGGCTGTTCATTAGGCAAATGATTTGACAGTAGAAGTTATGTTTAATTCTCTACCCTCGAAGCTAAAAATAGATGTAAAATTTCCTTGTAAAATTCTAGTAATTTCTCATCAATTTGGGCCATTCATTAGGCAGATGATCTGACAGTAGAATTTATGTTTAATTTAAGGTTTTTTTCCCTAGAAGGGAACCCCTCACTATATATGAGGGAATTGTATTGCGTCTATAGCACATATGTATTCTGAGTGAGGAAGAGAGAGGAGATTGAGAGTGAATAGGGTGTTACAGCGGATCTGCTGTAGGTTGTATCTCTTCAGTTTTCTGGATAATATAATAAAAGAAGGACTGGCTGTTTCTCCGTGGATGTAGCCAAAAATGGGTGAACCGCGTATATCTGTGTCTCACTTGTTTTATGTGTTTTCTGTGTTTATATTTCTACAATATTTTATGTGTTCCATTGCTCCGTAATATATAATTTTCAAACAATTGGAAGGGTGAACTTACAAATCAAGCATATGTTATCCTCCTCAAGCCTGTTAAAAAATAAAGAGGTAATAACGAGTATGGTTGGAAAATTGGGAAAAGAGGGTATTCCATTTGCCAATGGCAATGAGTCACTCTTGAACACGACACTCTTCCACTTCATCTCCATGGCTGTTAGGTTGGTTAATTTGCCTCTATTTTGGTTATCATACCGTTTCCAGAGCCTCCATTTCGGTTTTGGGTTAATGTTGCCAACTCCATTCATTTTTGTCCGTGTGTTCAAGAGAAGTCATCTAGTTAACATATGTTGCAATACTCTTAAGCCTTCATTCCATGTTTTCCTTTCCTTATCTAGTTTTGTATCACCATCATTCTATCTCAACCATGATGGCCATTTCATGATGCTGAAGGGGGATACATCAGCGGCCATCCTAGTTCTTCCATCTAAAATGTCTTTCACAGTCGGATCAATCACATGATCCTCTCCTGAAATAATCAATAATATCTCCAAATATGGTACAGGCACACGTTTCTCTCTAATGAGAACCTCCTATCCCAATTCAACATCATAATCATCCAACTGAATAATAGCGGAGCCAAGATTCCCACTCCAATGTTCAAATTTCACAGAACATCTTAGATCATCCCAATGACTCTCCTATCTTCAAAATCCACAGCCTTGAAGGACACATGGATTAGAATATTCTACAAACATAATCTCCTTGCTACATCCTCCTTCAAAAAGTTATGAGAAGCACAATTATCTATCAAAGCAATTTGTTGCCTCCCACCTACATATACAGTGACATAGTTTGATGAACTCTTGCTTCGATCATGTTTTGGAGTAGTCTCTTTAGAATAATATGCACCCAAAATTTACATCACTCCTACATATGGCTTCTTCACCTACTGAAACATAGATAGTTTCTTATTCCATGGAAAATTATTTACCAGATGATCTTCTCCACATAGCCAAGATGAAAGCGACTTCTTATCTTTCCCCAAACTACTTTGCTTCGATTTGTATTCCTTCAAATACTCCCATTTTCCTTTGTCTACCTTATTCTTCCCTTTATCACCATCTTGATCTTAGTCTTCTGACTTCCTATTTGCATGGAAATCCAAGAGCTTATATATTGCAACAATAGCTTCTACAAGCGTTTAAACATTTTATCTTCTCACTTATGTTTATGCCCATGGATATAAACCTACCATGAAGTTAAATAATATGTCTCCATTTGACATATATTTAATCTCCAACATGAGTATATAATACTCACATATGTAGCTATGCATGGTATTGGTCTGCCTTAAAATCCTCAACTTAGTACTTTTATTCCAAGTCTAATATCTTGGTCCAAACTGCATGTACAAAGCTTCATTTTTCTTTTTCCATGTAGTGATGTCATCCTATATGTGACCAACAATAATCCCTTCGAGTCTAGTCCTCCATCACAACTTCACGTTCCCTATCAAATATGTAGCAAAAAATCTCACCTTGTCCTCCTCTAGCCATGCAACTGATTATCCAAGGTACTACTCCACATCAAAACAGAAATTGACAATCACTTTCACACATCTAGTACCATCATACATCTCTAGTTCCTTTTCCTTCACCTTCAATGAAGATTTGAACGAACCTTGTCGTACTAAATTCTTCAACGCAAAAATTCTCCGACTATTTATGGACAAATGATACAAGTTCACAAACATACATCACCAACTAATCCATTCTTCTTCCATCAATCTCAACCTTCTCAAGCACATGATGAACCAAGTCAAATAAGGGCTAACCACTACTCTCATCTTGTATACCATTCCTCTAGGCTTCCATTTATTTGAGCTATCCTCAAATTACCTATCATGCAAGGAACATTGCACCTAAATACCTTCAATTTGTAGGGGAAATATATATCTCTGCTCTGATACCAACTTCTAGTGGAAGCTGGTGGACTTCGCTCTAATACCAAATGTTGCACCTCTAAAGCATACACTCTAGTTAAGGTGTGCTGAGTCCTCTATACATGTGGCACTGACAAGGTTTACTGCAATGGTAGTGACCAACTTACGACTACTACTTCTAGACTATGTTTTTGGCACTTCTTAACCTTTGATATTTCTTATATTAGCATTATTATCATTCAATCATCAAACAAAAGTATAATGCTCAAATACATCTACATCAAAATTAAACTTCCAATATAAATGTCACAATAATAAACATTGCATTATGACACTCTACATCATATCATAAAAAAATAGTGAAAACACGTGCAAATAACTTCTTCTTTATACAAGTCTTGAAATATTTACATTAGAATTGGCCCATGACCTAATCTCATATTGCATACCATAGAACCCAAGCCCATTGGTTCATCAACCAAGTCATAATGAAAACCCCAGCCAAAATATCCCATCTTTATTCCAAGTCACCCTTCCACGGTCTAATCATTCATTGGTTGTTCGACTCGGTTCATTCATTTCAAGTTTGTCTCACACGATTTGGTTGTTCACGAGTGATTTGGCTGCATAAGACTCCAAAATTTAATCCACCAGTAAACACTGCACCATTGTTTTAGGTGAACAAAGAAATAATGTAATGTAGAAAATCAAATCAACTTAACAAAAATGGGGCAACCAAAATCCTGTCGGGTGTGAAAGATTATGGTTTCAACTTTGGGAGCCTAAAACAAGAATCATAAGGGGTGTGAAAAATGTGAATAGAAGTTTCCCCTCTCACTGTTTTCGTAGGCAGTGAACAAAGTATTAAATTCTCAGAGAATCATAAATTGTCGTGAAAATAGTGATTCTGATGATAATGGATAGTATTTAAAAAGAAATTGGTAGTACAGGTTGAACGGGTTTTATTGGCACTTTTCGACTTAAACATATTGAACGGGATTTGTTGGTACTCTTTGACTTAAACATTGTACTATATTTTGTGTGGACTTCAAAAATAAGCATCAACAATCCATCTTTCCCTTTTTAGGTTTTAACCCTATACAGAAATTACCTGCATACAAATTCTAAAACATAGAAAATAAACAATGCGAAAGCATAACACATAAAACACATATACACAGAGATTTCCCCTGGATCCCAAAACTAAGACTACTAGCTTGATTTTTCATTATGTTCCTTTCAATGTTACAATACATATTTATACATGCCGAATCATCCAATACCATGGACCGAAAACATCACGTCCAAAACCATGGACCAAAAACCATTGCATCCAAAACCATGGACCAAAAACCATCATGTTCAAAACCAGGTGCAAAAAACCATGTGTAAAACCATAGGTCGGTCCACCTAACCTAATATAGGGTCCAAAAGAAAATTTTCCAGGGCGCTGTCCCGGACCTCGTAGAGGGGGGCTACCCACCCCCCTCAAACCCCCCCACTATGCAATCGACACATCAAAGGGGGGGCTTCGCCGCCCCTCTAACCCCCCAGTTAACTAAGTGGGCTACTTGTGGAAATAATATAACACAAACAAACATTCTCCCACTTGTTGTTTTATTTCCACAAGAAAGCTTAGTTATTTATCTAGCCCTGCAACGCCCATTGTTTCTCTACACTAAGAGAACTTATCAAAGCTCACAGATTTTGTCAATGCATTTGCAGTATTCTTCAAAATGTCCACCTTTACCAGCAACACCATTTTTTCTTCTATCATATCCCTCACAAAGTGACACTGAACATTGATGTGCTTTGTCTTTGAATGGTAAACAGGGTTCTTTGCCAAGAAAATTGCATTTTGGCTGACACATTATATCCTTATAGCTCCCTGTACTAACCCCATACTTGAACACAATCTCTGCAACCAAATTGCTTGCTTGCTTCAATGATTGGCTGCCATGTATTCTGCCTCTGTAGTTGATAATGCCACTGCATATTGTTTCTTACTCATCCAACTAATTGTACCTCCAAATAGGTTAAACATATACCCACTTGTAGATCTTCGCTAATCCAAATCTCCAGCCCAGTTTGCATCAACAAAGCCATGAATATCCAACACTCTATCTAATCTTAGTCTTCCTTGGTAGCACAAACCATAATCACTAGTGCCACGCAAATACCTGAAAACTCACTTCACTGATGTCCAGTGCTCCTTCCCTGTTTTTGACATAAACCTGCTCAATACTCCCATTGTACCAACTACACTTGCATATGGAACGCGGGACATGTCCTCTTCCTCTTCTTCTGTCTTGGGACAATGTTCGGCAGATAACTTTACACCTACAAGAATAAGAACCTTCACCGCTTTGCTATCCTGCATATTAAACCTCTGCAATATTGTCTCAACATACTTCCTTTGGTTTAACTAGAGCTTCCTCTTTACCCGATCTCTTTTAATTGCCATGCCCAAAATATAGTTTGCAGCACCAGGATCTTTCATGTCGAATTTGGAGGACAATTGGGTCTTCAAATCCTGGATAATTTCTTTGTCATTTCCAACCAGCAACATATCATCCACATACAAGACCAGATAAATAACATGGTCACCAATTAATTTAAAATACACACAGTGATTTTCTTTGCTTCTGGTGAAGCGAAGTCCCTGTATAAATGTATCAAATTTCTGATACCACATCATTGGTAACTATTTTAACCCATACAGAGACTTCTTTAACTTGCATACCAGTTCTTTTTTACCCTTCTCCACAAAGCCTTCAGTTCGCTTCATGTAGATCTCCTATTTCAGATCCCCGTGAAGAAATGTTGTCTTCACATCCATCTATTCTACCTCAAAATCAAAAGCAGCAGCAATAGATAAAAGTAATTTAATAGAAGCTACCTTGGAAACAGGAGAATAAATATCACCAAAATCAATTCTCAGCACCTAGGAATAACCTTTTGCTACCAACCGAGCTTTGTATTTCTCCACCTTTCCTTCAGTGTTTGTCTTCTTCTTGAACACCCATTTGCTACCAATGGGTTTCCTTCCAACTGTCAACTCCACCAGATCCCATCCCTCATTTTTGTGCAAAGATGCCATTTCATCAACCATGGCCTCTTTCCAGAGTTTTCCGTCCTTTGAATCTACTGCTTCCTTCATAGTTCTGGGATCATCATTAGTAATAGATAAAGCAAAATTTGAATAGAAAGAAGATGGACTATACCTTTCTAGCTGCCTTCTTTCTCGAACTGATCTTCTCACACCTGGAGTTTGTGGCTCTTCATCTTTTGATTCGTCCTTTGTTGTAGACTCTGATTCTTCCTCCTTAAGCTACAACTCTATCTTCTCAGGTTTCTTTGGTTGGACTTCATGTTTAATAACATCTTTCGCCTCTCCGAACACCACATCTTGACTGTACACAACCTTCCTTGTTACTGGATTCCAAAGCTTATAACCCTTTAAACCATCCTTATATCCAATAAAGATGCTTTCAGATTTACTATCCAGCTTGGTTCTTTTCTCCTTTAGAACATGTACATATGCATCACATCCAAACACCCTCAGATGTGAAAGAGAGGGTTTCTTACCAGTCCATATCTCTTGTGGAGTCTTATCCTCTAATGTTGATGAAGGTGATCTGTTGACTAGGTAACATGCTATCTCCACTACCTCTGCCGACAATTCATGTCCTAACCCGACACCACTGAGCATGCTTCTTGCCCTTTCCATCAACATCTTGTTCATTATTTTTGCAACTCCATTTTGCTCAGGTGTGTATGGAATAGTCTTCTGCCTTGTTATACCACACTTCTTACATAATTCTTCAAATTCCTTATTGCAAAACTCTCCATTGTTATCTGTCCTCAACACCTTTATCTTCTTCCTCTTATATATGTTTCACCCTCTTACCACCAAAGGGGAAACTCACCCGATTCTGCTTCTCATATATACAAGTTTAACATAAATCAAAATCCAGAGAGCTAATACTCATACCTTTACCATGAAGTATTCGAAGGCCCTTTTCTCCAATATGTCCAAGCCTTTGACGCCACAACATAGTCTTCTCTTTAGAGACCACTAGATTTTTTGCTCCACTTTCAGGAACCACAAAAATATTGCCCCATCAACAACAATGTGACCTTGTAGTTTGCACAGAGTTCCAATCCGAAGTCCCCGCATCAATACCAATGCTCCCCAAACCATTTTGCAGGTATCCTTCTTGAACATTGTTTTTACACCTGCATCATCCAACTTTCTTACAAAAATCAGATTTCTGTCCAATGCAGGAATATGCAAAACACTTGTAAGTGATCTAACCTTCCACCTTGCAACTTCAACTTTACTTTTCTGTGACCAATGATTCTAGCCTTCCTATAATCCCCTAAGAAGACATCACCACCATCGTATTTCTCATACTCATAGAACCACTCTCCATGGAGAGTGAAGTGAAAGGATGCACTTGAGTCAATCAACCATGCCTCATGATATACATGTGTACTTGAAGAAGCCAAGTACACATTCCCACCTTCATCTGAGGTGGTTTTTGCCTCTGCAGAAGGAGAATCATCAGATCCCTTTCCTCTGTCAGGAGCTTTAGAGTTACAGTCCCTTTTGTAGTGCCCTTCCTTTCCACATTTCCAGCACACCACCTTTACAAGTTTTCCTAGAGATTATATTTCCCTCTAGATTTAGATCTCTCACTCGATGACTTATTTTTGTTTCTGTTCTGGGACCATCCTCATACAGACAAGGCATCACCATTCTGGCTCTCCATATTTTTCCGCCTCATCTCCTCCGTCAGCAAGGATGAGAGTATTTCATCAAACTGCAAGGTAGTTTCATTGCTACCTATTGCAATAACCAGACTATCCCATGAATCTGGTAGAGAACACAACAAGCTAATGCACTTATCTTCATCTAAAATTTTAATATCAACAGACAATAATTGACTTACCACAATATTAAATGCATTCAGATTCTCTGTCACCGAGTCTCCATCTTTCATCCTCAGGTTATACAACGTTTTCTGTAGGAATAGTTTATTCACTGATGCATTCAAAAATACTGAATCAGAGACACACAATCGTATTGTGCTCTTTGCCTTTCAATCCAACTTCTTCCATTCTTCATCAGACACTCCCGTTGGTTTAATACCTAGATCTACCGCGATCCACTGATATTTATCCACCAAGAGATCCTCCATCTTCAATTTCCACAGCTCAAAACTCTGACCATTAAATTTCTCGATTTGTATCTTTCCACTACTTGCCATCTTCTTTCACCACCAAAATTTATCCCACAGATCTCCCATTGAACAGGGTCTACCATAGGCCCGAGCGAAACCCCTTAGCAACAAAGGCATCCCCTTGAAGCCAAAACAACTCTGATACCAAATGTAGGTTTTAACCCCATACAGTAATTACCTACATATGAATTCTAAAACACATAAAATAAACAATGCGAGAGCATAACACATATACACAGAGATTTTCCCCGAGATCCCAAAACCGGGACTACTAGCTTGATTTTTCATTATGTTCCTTTCAATGTTAGAATACATTTTTATACATGCCGAAACATCCAATACCATGGACCAAAAACCATCACGTCCAAAACCATCCACAAAACCATAGGTAGGTCTGCCCAACATAATATAGGGTCCAATTTCTTTTTTTTCTACTACCTACCCCCCTCTAACCCCCCGTTTAGCTACGTGGGCTACTCGTGGAAAGAATATAACACAACCCAACACTCTTCTGTGTGGACTTCAAAAACAACCATCAACAATCCATCTTTCCTTGGACTCTTACTATGTTTCTCTCATATCCTTTGCATTTTTTAATGTTAATTTCCCATGCTCCTCCTAAACCTAATGTGGGTTATTAAGTGTATAGTGAGATTTACCAATCCATCCTTTCTATCATTCCTGTGAGTGGGTTCTAGTGGAAATAATATTAAGAGTAATGGCCCGTCATGTTTTTATATATATACTTATCCAACATTTGGTCATGTTCCAATTACCACATTTCTATTTCTTTTCATCTTAGGTTTGTTGTTATAGAGCTTATCTAGTGTAATTTGGTGATGTTGTACTCCCTTCTAATCACGTTCATAGATAAGCAAGAGGTTGACACCATGAACATTGCCCTTCAACAGCTCAGAGCAAATTTTGAAGAGCTTTACTTTTCAATTTGTCATCTTTAGATTGGTTTCTTCAACCTCTTTGTGTAAGTCAAGACTTTCTTGGAAAGTTGAGTTTATCAGTGTCTAAGTAATTCAACAAGTGCATGAGCAATGTGGAACCCTGTGCACCCTGAGCACTTCAAGACTTTGCAATTTGCAAAAACATAAAATCACTTACCTGAGAGCACATATAGAAATGAATTTAGCAAATTTATTAGATGGTCTCCTTCCATATTTGAATGTCGCATCATTCTAGAGTTCTCAAAATGATAACTAAGAATAGAGTGCTTCTCCGTCCTTTGGACCTTTTACATGCCATGTTTTCTTATCCGTACTCTAGGCATCTATTGGAGACATTGTGAAGTTAGTTTCATTTTGGAAGTTCTCCTTTTTATATATTTTGTTAAAGATTCTTTTTAAAACTTAAAACTATGCTACAAAGAATGTCAATAACCATTAAAATTACGTTTTGAATGTATTTTTCAAATTTTGGTTATATTACAAATACTTTCCATTCTTATTAAATAGTTTTAAAATCAATTTATATATCGAAAAGCAGACATAAAAAATAAACTTAAAAGGTTAAATATTTAAAAGATGCATAATTAATGTACGAATAGAGATAAAAAGTAAAGTTGAAAGGTCAAATATTTAGGAGATACATGGTGAGGGTAAGGATGAAGGGGAATGCTGTAATTAAATTACTGTTATATTTAATATTGCTAGCTTGAATGAAGGAAACGGGGAATATTAGCCGAAGGATATTATATTGGAAAGAAGTGAAAATAACAAGATTGTTTTGGAGTACATGGAAATTAATTTTTTTAATATAAAATTAAAATTTTATTTTAAATAAAAGTTTTAATATAAAATTAAAATTTTATTCTAAATGGAAAGTAAAAATATTATTATTTACGTTAAAATAAATAATTGAAATTAAAATTAAAATAAAATTAGTTATAAATATTATAAATATTACTTTAAACTAAAGAAAGATTATTTATTAATTTAATACTTTATTTATTAATTTAAAAGTATATTAAAGTGTTTGAAAAACAGATTATAAATTTTAAATAAATATTCATTGAATATAAATTTATATTATACTAAGATGAAATATAAATTATTATTTAATTTAATGATTATATTTAAAATAGTATATATATAAAAATAATTTTAGAATATTAAATCATTTTACTTAAATTTAGAAAAAAAAAAAAATATAAAAAAAAAAAAATTAAATAGGGTATCTTATTAAAATGAAATATTGTGCAAAAGTGGTGACTCACTTTGACTTAACACATGTCTTTGTTTTATATGTTATTCTTTAAGGTGATCATAATGTATACATTTAAATAAATATGAAAATGTGAATTTATAATGAAAATTACAATACTATAAAGAAAATTCAGTTTTTAAATAAATAAAGTTTTCAACAACAATGTAAAACAAGAGGAACTGTGAAGCAACAAGTCTCTATCAATGTCAATTGAAGACTTGAACCTAACAAAAGGGAGGTTGGTCAGTTAAGCTAAATGTGTGGATACTACTTGGCTTGGAGAAGAAGCTTGTAAAACAAACAAAATGAGGGAGGTAGGATGCAAGCGGTTAACCTCATATGACCCTGAAAAAGAAAGTAAGTCTAGTGGGGTGAGGAAGAGGAAGGATGGATCTATGATAGATGGATATGTGGTAATCATCTAGTGATGGATTTTCACTTTCTTGAAGATATAACATCCCAACATTCTTATTTTGATGCATTGGTGGTATTGATGGTTCTTTGAAGAGAATCAATTTATTTGCAACTAGTATTGCACTAAAGTATGCAACCAGTAACACATCAGAATAAGTTAGAGATATTAGGACTTTACTTCTAGGGAGATAGGGAGACATAACTACTAATACTGCACCATAAGAGACAATCAAAATACATTCTATCTCCTCAAATCAATGATGGGAAGCCCCAAAAATACCAATTTGAATCTTGGAAGCCAAGAATCCTTCAAATGCAACAAGTTCACTGCATAGGCAAGTGAACTTGGTGATTGAGATATTATTGAGCAAATTGCTTAGAGAGGTTGTATGCCCTCCAACAAAGCGATCTCACACTTAACAAGCCAAACTCAAAAAAATGAGTGTCCATTAGACTTCTAGCATCTTGGAGAAACCTCTAAACTTTAAATGATTATTTCAGTAAAAGAGGCTATCGTTGTTGGTGATTTTCCATAGAAAAAAGGTGCTCTATGGTCTAGGTGGGTATGTATGGGTGTAAGATTGAAGATGTTTTTTTACGCGTTTCATTATAAATTTCCAATTTTCTAAATGTTAAAAAAGTTATTTCTTTAAAAATAAAATGGCATTTAGATGATAAAGAAATAAGGAAAACTCAATACATAACTAAGATATCGTAGTGAAAGATCACCACTTTTAGCAATATCAAGTTGAATTGCAATAACTAGGGCTTTGTTTTGGAAATATAAATAACCTTTGGATGATACTATATTCTAGAAATTGAAGTTAATTAAAATTTGCAAAAGTAATATGATCATATTAAATGCCTTCTTTGGATGAAAAAGAAAAGTTATTAGAACTAAAAGCAATAAGGCATATAGTCTAAAGTTATAAGGGCAGTGAGAGGCATATAATATAATGAATTTGGGAGGCGCATAGACTTATGCAATGATTCCTTCAATCGAGCGATAGAACTGGTTGATCCTTTGGTGGCTTGTCAATTGCTTTAATATCTTTTGGAGTCCAATCCACTTCAAAATTCTCTAAGCCTACATATAGCCATAGCCATTTAGAAGTTAAAAATACAACATTTGTATGATAAGACATATATGCAGGTGTCAATTCCACAAGGAAAGAAAATGACAGTAACTATGATTGATTATGGGCTTGATGTTTGTTCTCATATTCATGCATTCACAAGGTCTTCTCTTAACTCTTCCAACACCAATACCCTACTCTTAAATCTTCCTACTGTCAATATTCAAATCAACTCTTTAACTCAGGGGAGAAGCCATATAAGTATTATCAATCATTTCGAATGAATTTCATTTGTTCTTTTTTACTCCCTCATTGTTTAAATTCTTCTTGACTCTTGAAACAACAATTGATATGACAACATAAGTTTTCCATAGATCAACTTATCTTACATATCAATAAGGAAAGTTGAAAAAAGAACCTTGAAATTACAAAGAAGAGAAGAAAAAATTATAATTTAGGCATAGTTTCTACAGGTGCAACACTTTCTTTAATTGGTTTCGAGCTGCAAAGGCAGCAAGTGCATACCTCTAAATCCTCATTTTTATGGATATGCATGTGAGCCCTTAAATGATATTAGGAATATAGAAACAAGAGATTTTATTTGGAGGCAAATCTCTTGCAAAGACCAAAAGTAAGGTTAATTTCCCTAACATGGTTCATGTGGATTATAAATAGCTCAAAGTTGTTTACAAGAGCATAATGAAAAGAAAATATATGATAGTGAATGTCATAAAACACTTTTCTGTACAAAACGAGGCTTTATAATTCAAGTATACCTTGTTTCGTGTTTTAGCATAGCGGTTCGATTCAACGTTCTCTAGTCCACTAGTTATTTTGATTCATTCAATTTCGAAACCTTAACACAGGGTGATGATTCAACCTGCAATGTTCACCCTTGTCTTACATGGGAATAATATTTCCATCTGTCCATCTTTCATGCTACTTACCAACGAGTCTTGTTGATGTTTATTAGCCACAGTAGGACGTTAGAGAGAAACAAGTAGCATTTCACTTAGTGACATGCTTATAAGTGGTTTTCTATCAAGCAGAAAGTAGATGATATAATGGGAAATGTTACTTAGCAATCTTTCCTTAGGATTTGGAAAAAAAAGACGTTAGTCTTATATGTTGACTATGAGACCTAGCAAAGACCTTAGGCATTGTAAAAGATTAATTATGATTTGGATTGGAATCATAGTTTTTGTATTGTTTGAAATATATAAAATGCACTAGAATATTTGTTCTTGATCCATAATATTATTACATAACATAATTTTCAAAAGGAAAAACAATGAAGTTGAGATGAATCACTCAAAACCTAAATCTTCTTATTAGTATGAAAAGATAATAACATAAATTTAAAGCCTTCTCTATTTCTTCTGAACTTACATGTGGATGAGAGTTCTGACTGTTGAGGTTGAATAAAAGATTCTACACAACAAATCTAACGTATTTAATTTATGAAACATCACATCACAAGATTAGAATGGAAGATAATTTTACTTAGCCTTTTGTAAATTCAAAGTTAAAATGGATACATAAATTCAAAATATCCTATTTAAAGATAAAAATACATTTAATTCTTATTAGCATTATCATTTGCATAATTATATTATATGGATGATATATGTATAACTTGCTTGCTCAACCAGAAAACTTTTCCCTCCTATTACCAAAACAATAATTAAAAAATAAATGTAAAGTAAAAAATAGAAATAAATTCACTAAATATCAACATTTACAAAATCTAAAATATTTATTTATTTATTTATAAATTATAATAAACTGAAATATCTTGAAAATGATGGCCATCCATTTTCATACCCTCAACAAAAGTGTGAAATTTTCCAGAAATCAATAATAGTCTAGAACGAATAATTGTAAATCTATCCTATCGTTTAGAATTAATTGAGGGGTATTAGCTTGAAAATGGTTTTTGTATATCTTGTGAAATTTTTTAAAAATCACTTTGTTAAAAGAATCAAGGTACAATGGAGAAAATAATAAAATTTATTAATTGAAAAAAAAACAACAACAATTAGAATGTATGGCTGTACCCATGGTCAATAAAACTTAAATGTATTCATGATACTCCTAGTATAACAACATTTACAAATTGATATGTATATAATAATCAAATAATAAAATTTATTCAATAAAAAAAGGACAACAACAATGGGAATGTCCAGCTGGAATGCTTCGTTGTAGCCATAGTTAAACACTTTGAGTTGTTGGCTATAGATGATATGTGTGGATAATCCTTTAAAGGGACCCCCTTCAAAGGCCTTAATGGTTGTTAAGGGTACATAGAATTTAAAGTGATTGTATGAAGCCAATTATTTTTTTAAGCAAGAGAGATATAAAAGTTGATTATTTTATTCAGAGAGATATGAAGTTGACCATCTGTGCAATTCTTTTGGTGAAGCTCGACTTCTATATTTATATAAATTTTGTTTTTATATGAATATAAAGGTATATAAATATTTAAAAAAAAAATGGTTTTGTTTGTGAAATTTATGATATCATGCAATTTGGTGTAATAATGACATTGATCTTAGTCTTCGGAAATTAATTCTTCAAAATTTTTATACCTTTATACCAGTGACTAAAAAATTATTTGACTATAACCCATGCTTTGAGAGAGTCTATAGAATAGTAGTCACTAAAATATTATTTAGATACACCCAATGCTTTTAGAGAGTCTGTAGTATGCTAAAATCATTTGTTTAGTGAAAAAAAAGATTATGTGGATAAGCTGCTTTAAATTCTTTTTTTTTTCTATTTATTTTATACAATTAATTATATTAGCACAATCACATTTAATAATGTGGTTGATATACAGTGATTGACGTAATTTCCGTACACCGATTGGTTTGTAGAAAAGTTAGAAAATGACACCAATTGGTGTATGTCAATCATATTAGTAAATTTGGTTGTACAAGGTGATAGTTGACGTGTGTGGGTCAATTCATTGATCATGGTTGAAAAGGGTTGATGAGTTTGATCATACTATTAGTATTAATGTTAAAAATGTTAATGTTAATAATAATAATAATAATATTAATTTTAACAATAATATTAACGTTAATGTTAACATTAAAATTAATGTTAATAGAATGATGTTAAGATTAATGTCAACATTAATATTAGCATGTTAACGTTAATATTAATTTTAATGTTAATTTTAATATTTATATATGTATTATAATTTTAATATTGAAGAATAAGTAATAATTTTTAGTTTAACATTATCAACCATAGCTTTACAACGGTTGATGTTACATTAATAATATAATAATAAATTCAACTTTAATATTAATATTATTATTTTTATATTAATATCATTATCATTATCATTATTATTATTATTATTATTATTATTATTATTAAACCATGACTATGACCAACCTTGGTTGATTCTGGTCAAACACAATTCACTATAATTGAATATGGTCAAGTTATGTTGACTAAGGATGACTATAAATGAACAAGGTTGACTATGTCAAAATATGATTGACCAAGTTAAATCATGAATAAACTATTGATAATATATTCAATAATAATAATAATAATATCGTCAACCTTATTATTACTATTAAATTTTTTTAATATTAATATTATTGCTAGATCTTAGACTTTATGATCCATATTGATGATGAAGATATCCTTCGGATTAATCACATTAGTGAGACTTGTCAATGTTTTGAACCATCTAATGTGGCTCATCCTCAAGACAAAGGTGAGAAAAAATCAATCTACTCATAAGTTTAAATAGCAAAAACGCATCTATGTCTAGAGTTAGTCGTTGGGAAATTAGATGTTAAGAATTAGTTAAAAGAAAGATAAATTTATTATATATTAATTTTCTTATATTATTATTATTATTTAATTAGATTAGGTCTATGAAGAATAAATAAAAGTACTATTTAATTATAAATAATACTTAATTGTTAAGAGTAGCTATTAGATGTTTGGAATAGTAACTTATTAATTAATTAATTAATTAAACTTCTTATTATTATATTTATTTTTTTTCCAAGGAAAATAGAACTTTTTTATTAAGAAAATAAAAAGTTACATAAGTAGATGTATTTAAGCATTCCTGAAAACCTGTGAATCCAATGAATCGGAAAGAGAAAGCACAATTGCCTGAGAAAAATAAAAAACCAACACTTGGTCAGAGCAAATAAGGACATAGTGTCTAAGATCCATAAACTGGGCCTCTCCCATGAATAGAGAAATGACCATCCAACAAAAAAAAAAAAAAAAAAAAAAAAAAAAAAAAAAAAAAAAAAAAAAACTTGTTTATAGAAAGCGGTCATAAATAAACATATTCATAAAGCCATATGAACAAAAATCTAAAAATTGTCTAATAATCATGAGAAGCTAGGAAAGTAAAAGGTTGTAGTAGCATAAAGAAAAGAGTATATTATCCATGGTATGGTGGTTCATCCGACACACGAATCTGTCGCGCCACTGATTCAATTATATGCCAATTATCCAGAACCTGTTACAGACCCTTTTTAGAAAGGAGATCCGCTTCAGTGTTCCACTCCATGTAGATGTGACAAACAGTAATATCAACAAAACTAGTTTTTAAGAAAGAAATTTCTTCTAATATAGGAACCAAAATAGATTTTGACATCGCTACACATTTTTTTTCCAATTTATAACATTTAAAGAGTCACCAAATATTTGAATTGAATATATCCCTAGCTGTCTCAACCAACATAGAAGAAGTTCTAGAGTTTGAAGTTATAAATAATTGTTTGATCCGGCCCCAATACCAACTAAAGCTTTTAGGAATTTGTGTTCATTAACATGAATGATCAAGCTTGCCCCACATCTGTCTTGAGCATTTGAGGCTCCATCGATGTAGGCCCATGGAATGTGGTGTATTATTTTCTCTTCTCTAATGGTCCTAGGAGTCATAGTGGGGGAGATTAAACAAAGAATTGCATCTATGGAGGTACATTCAATCGCAATAGGGTACAAAGTTGTAACAAAGTCCTGGAAGACTCCTTTATTCGTAGCCAACCAGATGCCCCAAAGATGATCAGTGGAAAGTTCCTTAAATTTTCATCATTGGTAGAGTACTACCAATTTTTCTATGCTTCCACTAAATCTGTGCCATTCCAATTTAGTCTGATGCCTAAAAGGTTCAGTAAAGCTTCCCAGGTTTTAATGGTGAAAGGGAAACTTAAGAACAAGTGATATGTATATTCTTTAGAGTTTCTTCACAAAGTACACCATCCAGACACTTATATGTTCCTTTTATGTAGGTTATCCCACGTAGGAACTTTGTTCTTTAGGATGCACCAGAAGAATAGTCTACATTTTGCTAGACATTTTAATTTCCATAATGGCTTATGTCACAATGAAACTTCCCCTATTGACCATCTGACCATTTGGAGATTGTAATCAAATTTTGGAGAATAGTGGTCACTAGGGGCATGGACCCACCAAAGTTCATCTGCCCTCTCCCAGATCCTAACATTTGATCTCTGTAAATCTCTGATGAAACCTTGCCAGACTTCTCACCAATGAGGCTCATGTTGAAGGTCCTCAACCGATTTCTAACCTTGATTCCATATCAATGTAAGATCCTCATTTACAATTTGGTTGAGGAAGTAAATACCATGTGCACTGATATGCTCCAAAAGATCCCTTGGAAGAAATAAAACCTTTGTGCATCCCACCCATGGATCCAAACCCACTCTTAGGCTTCTACCATCCCCAACTTTCCATGAAAGACCTTTTGCAATAAGATCAAAATAGTCTAAAGTAGCTTTCCAAATAACAGAGGAAATTTTGAATTTTTTTATCAAGAGTTCGTAGCTAGTCATCCTATTGAAGCCTCAAAATTGTTTCTTCAACATGCGGGAAAACCAATCAGTCTAAACCTTGGTTGGCATCTCCTTTTCCATTTGGAGTAGTGGCTTCGACTAGGGATAATGGGACCAGTTTCCCACTTTATTTAATGATTTTGATAATGTGGTGATATATGATGTTTTGGAGTAATGTTTAAGCTAGAAGTAATCTAATCTAAATTAATAATCACATGTATTTGATCCTAATTTAAACAGTATATAATAATAACTATGCCCAGGAGTAAATTGATGTGTGCAATCTACAGTAATGTCTGGAAGCAAATGATAATAAAGATCATTCAATTGCGATGAGAAATGAATCTATTTTAACATTAATTGTTTCGTATAAAAACATAGTCGAAATGATTGTGAAAGATATATCACATAAGAAATTATTCATCTATTCAGCATAAAATATAGATCATCATCATACAGAAATGCAATAATGACAACAAAGATTCGAACTTTCATACATAAACAACTTGAAAAGAAATCATTTCTTGATACATAAGTAAAAAGAATTACGAGATAAAAGTACCATTTATAATACGTCCTACTCATGTGCTTCAACAATATTGATCTACTTTCAGTCCATTCAACACCATATAAGAGTACAAAAGTGAAATTTCAGTAGAAGATGCTAAATCAGATAAAAATAAATCTTGTTCCATTAATTTCAGCAAAACTTCCTCAAAGGGATAGAAGTGCATGTTTTGAAGATTGTTTCTAATAAAATTCTGGACCCCTCTCTAAATGCACGAGAGGGGTTTAAATACTTAAACTATAAAACTAGAAATAGATTATTACAAAAATAGTTGAGGAGGTTTAAACGCCCTTCCTCAAATTATGAAAAATAAAATTAAAATAGAAATGATCATGGTGACTAACTGTCCTGCATTTGATCCTTTAGATTGCAAATGTCGATCATGGGCTTGAGATGTGTTGGTTGTTCGACTTCATCTTTCAACTAGTCAGTGAATACGGCGTCGGTCAATGATGGCACCATTTTATCCGTAGAAGTGGTTAGGCATCATATGGTCATCCACTGCCTGTGAGGTTTTACCAAATGTCGCCAATATGCTTCCCAGTTTAACCTGGTCGTCTACATAATTTCTTCTGATTTTTCTTCTGTTGCCTGTTTCCACTATAGTTCAAGTTGTTTCACATTAGGAAGAAAACCTAGAATGGATTCTGCCACAAGGTTGGCGCTATGTAAATTTTCATTAACATTTTATATGACACTGTTTGTTGCTACTGCCGCATCTTTTGTTGCCTTTTCTGCCTCTTTAAGTCGAGAATCCTAGTTTGCAAATAAGATCTCTTTGTGTGATTCCTCAAGTTTAGGGAAGTCGACTTTTCTCCCATCTTCTTAATTCTGCAAGGTGATGAAGTCGGAGACCTTTTTTTAAGATTTCACCATATTCAAGTCTCATTTCCATGACTTGACTTGTCAATTTGTCACTTGTTTTGAAATAAGAGTTCCATTGTGAAATCTTCTAGCATAACAGTTATTTTTGGTGCATCAACTGGGAGTTAAGGTCGAGTGCTTCAATAATAAACTAATCAATTTTTGGATCATCTTTGTGTAGATCAGTTATTTCCTGTATTTTTGATTCCTCCTCTGCTAAGCTAGTTTGACGTTTTGTTTGCATCTGCTCGAACTCTTGTTGTAGCTTAGCTAACTGCATCTCTGCCTATTAGTCATATTTTGCTTGTTGTAATTGTTGTTCAAGCAACAAATTTTTATCTTCTTTTTATTTAAGCAACATTTTGCACTTCTGTTGCTTTATCGATGGTTGTTGTAGTGTAGGCACCTGCATACTGTGAGAGTCTAGTAAGATTGGCAGACGGGTTGATGTGTGATCCTTTCCAGAGAACATCGATCGGTTCATTATCAGGGATAATAGCAACTATAGAGTCCAACTTCCTTTTCTTCCTTTGTCTTTTAACAACGGCCTTATGCTGTGGGCTATAAAACACATCTATAGGGGGAATCTTCTCTATTTTCAAAACAATTTCAGAGGTGGGGATAACAGGGATGTGCTCTACTTCTTGATTATTTATGGTCTCCTCTGCTATAATTTCTTGAGTTGTTTTCTGTTGTGGATTTTGCAACTCTGGTGTTTGTTCCTCTACATTGATCCTTTTATTAAAGTTGTCCCATTCTTCCTCTAAATCGATCACCAGGGACGTTATTGGTTGTGTGTAGGTAGCATGGATTTTATCCTGTTTGTTGGTTGAAGTTTCTTCAGCTATCTTCTGTGTAGATTGGGATGTATCCTTTTTCAACTCTCTACTTCTGATTTTCCCATTTTGTGATGAATTCTTTGATTCCCTAGTAGATTTCTCTTGGGATTTTGCTCCAGAATCCATTTTGGAATTTTCTTTGGAGTCACCTTCTATACTTACACTAGGAGTAGGATCCCTTGTTGGTTCAATCAATAATTGGTCCATGGGACCTTTGATAACCTCCTTTCTCTGTAGCTGTAAAAGTTTTCAAGATCTTCATGGTCAAAAATTAATTGTGCCATATGCTTCACCTCTATGAAGGTTTTTTTTGCAAAAGTATGTCAAAGACATCTTCCTTATTATTGAATACTTTTATTTTCACCATAGTGGTAGTCTTTAACAGTGCTGAATGGGTCATATTGCCTTCCAGGGAATTTAGGTAATTGCAGAGATAACATATTCTTTGCTTCTTTAAATGCATGCCCTAGGTTGTGTAAGGAAAATGTTCCATACTATAAAGGGAATGTAGGCCAGATGGCCTTTTTTTATTCCTTTAATGTTTCACTCATACCTCCCTCACTAGTTATTTGATAAGCTATCTCTCTAGCCATCAACTTGTCCAGAACATAGCATGGGAGGACATGGGGGGAGATGATGCTGCCAAATACCCTGATATACATAAATGTCTCCTCCCCAAAACATTTGGCCACTGGGAGAATATCCACTTCAACTTCTTGCGAAAACCTAGGGGCATCTCAGTTATAAAGTCGTTTGTGAATAGGGAGCATAAATCCATGACAAATCTTGAAAAAATGTGGTTGAAAGTTGGATTCCCAAATGTCTTTATGGTATATGTGAATGGGAAGTGGATTTTGAATAGTCCACTTCCATCCCATGGCAGGGAATTTCGAACCGAAACAAACTGCATCCATTACATAAGCGCTCATAAAAAATGGAGGGTAAGCCCTCGAAGCAACACTTCTTTTCCTTCTATACTCCATTATTGTTCTTGCTAAATTGTTAGACAAAATTTGTGCCCAATTCATTACAGTGGCATTAATAGCTGCATCTATTAATGGCAACTACCCTGGGGAGAATTTAGTACTATCGGGTTTGCCAAATAGTCTACATAACATGGCCGCTGCAAAACTATGAGGGGAACAAATAGATGTAGTAGTGTACATACCATTTTTGTCTTTCTTGATTTTTTCCTCATTATTTGTCCAGGTCAGGGTGCAGTCCATTGGGTCCTTGTTCTCTTTGGAAAACTTCTTGACGAACGGCCTGTTGTAGATGACTTGTGACTTTGGTAGGTGGCACATAAGTTGCAGGTTGTCTGGGGTAAAAGATTCCATAACCTTTTGGCTTCTTGTCTTGAATTCTCTATCTGAGATGCTAGCTTCATTAATAATCCATTTAACCATGTTGGTATAAGGGATTATCTTTGGGCACTGCTATGCAATGCAAAAATGAGCATGCATCTCAAACATGGAAGTGTATGATAAATCACGTCCGTCGACTGTAACATTTGTTTCTAGAATCCTTGGTTGGTCTTCCTCCAGTATATTATACATGGCTTCCCATGTATAGGTTACTCCTTCTTTGTTGCATGTAGTATCTGTAAATAGAGGAGTCATTTCTGACTTCTTAGAGATGATTGCCTTACCTTTCTTCACCATATTTGCTCTATGGGGTACAAAGTTGTGACAAAGTCCCGGAAGACTCCTTTATTCGTAGCCAACCAGATGCCCCAAGAGATGATCAGTGGAAAGTTCCTTAAATTTTCATCATTGGTAGAGGACTACCAATTTTTCTAGGCTTCCACTAAATTTATGCCATTCCAATTTAGTCTGATACCCAAAAGGTTCAGCAAAGCCTCCTAGGTTTTAATGGTGAAAAGGAAACTTAAGAACAAGTGATATGTATATTCTTTAGAGTTTCTTCACAAAGTACACTATCCAGACACTTATATGTTCCTTTTCTGTAGGTTATCCCATGTAGGAACTTTGTTCTTTAGGATGCACCAGAAGAATAGTTTACATTTTGCTAGACATTTTAATTTCCATAATGGCTTATGTCATGATCAAACTTCCCCTATTAACCATCTGACCATTTGGAGATTGTAAGCAAATTTTGGAGAATAGTGGTCACTAAGGGCATGGACCCACCAAAGTTCATCTACCCTCTCCCAAATCCTAACATTTGATCTCTGTAAATCTCTCATGAAACCTTGCCAGACTTCTCACCAATGAGGCTCAAGTTGAAGGTCCTCAACCGATTTCTAACCTTGATTCCATATCAATGTAAGACCCTCATTTACAATTTGGTTGAGGAAGTAAATACCATGTGCAATGATATGCTCCAAAAGATCCCTTAGAAGAAATAAAACCTTGTTGCATCCCACCCATGGATCCAAACCCACTCTGAGCCTTCTGCCATCCTCGAATTTCCATAAAAGACCTTTTGCAATAAGATCAAAAGAGTCTAAAGTAGCTTTCCAAATAAAAGAGGAAATTTTGAATTTTTTTATCAGGAGTTCATAGCCAGTCATCTTGTTGAAGCCTCAAAAATTGTTTCTTCAACATGTGGGAAAACCAATCGGTTTGGACCTTGGTTGGCATCTCCTTTTCCATTTGGAGTAGTGGCTTCGACTAGGGATAATGGGACCAGTTTCCCACTCTATTTAATGGTTTTGCTAATGGGGTGATATGTGATGTTTTGGAGTAATGTTTAAGCTAGAAGTAATCTAATCTAAACTAATAATCACATGTATTTGATCCTAATTTAAATACTATATAATAATAACTATGCTCAGGAGTAACTTGATGTGTGCGATCTACAATAATGTGCGAAAGCAATTGATAATAAAGATCATTCAATTGCAATGAGAAATGAATCTATTTTAAAATTAATTGTTTCGTATAAAAACTTAGTCGAAATGATTGTAAAAGATATAACACATAAGAAATTATTCATCTATTCAGCATAAAATATAGATCATCATCATACAGAAATGCAATAATGGCAACAAAAATTCAAACTTTCATACATAAACAACTTGAAAAGAAATCATTGCTTGATACATAAGTAAAAAGAATTACGAGATAAAAGTACAATTTATAATACGTCCTACTCATGTGCTTCAGAAATATTGATGTACTTTCAGTTCATTCAACACCATCTAAGAGTACAAAAATGCAATTTCAGTTAAGATGCTAAATCAGATAAAAATAAATCTTGTTCCATTAATTTCAGCAAAACTTCCTCAAAGGGATAGAAGTGCATGTTTTGAAGATTGTTTTTGATAAAATTATGGACCCCTCTCTAAATGCACAAGAGGGGTTTAAATAGTTAAACTATAAAATAAAAATAGATTATTACAAAAATAATTGAGGAAGTTTAAACGCCCTTCCTCAAATTATGCAAAATAAAATCGAAATAGAAATGAGCATGGTGACTAATTGTCCTGCATTTGATCCTTTAGATCGAAAAAGTCGATCATGGGCTTGAGCTGTGTTGGTTGGCTAACTTCAGCTTTCAACTGTCTAGTGAATACGGCGTCAGTCAGTGATGGCACCATTTTCTCTGTAGAAGTGGTTAGGCATCACAGTGTCATCCACTGGCTGTGAGGTTTTACCAAATGTCACCAATATGCTTCCCAGTTTAACCTGGTCATCTACCTAATTTCTTCTGATTTTTCTTCTGTTGCCTGTTTCCACTATAGTTCAAGCTGTTTCACATTAGGAAGAAAACCTAGAATGGATTCTGCCACAAGGTTGGCGCTATGTAAATTTTCATTAACATTTTCTATGACAATGTTTGCTGCTACTGCAACATCTGTTGTTGCCTTTTCTGCCTCTTTAAGTTGAGAATCCTAGTTCGCAAATACGTTCTCTTTGTGTGATTCCTCAAGTTTAGGCAAGTCAATTTTCTCCCATCTTTTGAATTCTACCAGGTGATGAAGTCAGAGACCTTTTTTTAAGATTTCATCATATTGAAGTCTCATTTCCACGACTTGACTTGTCAATTTGTTGCTTGTTTCGCAATAAGAGTTCCATTGCGAAATCTTCTGGCATAACAGTTATTTTTGGTGCATCAACTGGGAGTTAGGGCCGAGTGCTTCGGTAATAAACTAATCAATTTTTGGATCATCTTTGTGTAGATCAGTTATTCCTTGTATTTGTGATTCCTTCTCTGCTAAGCTAGTTTGACGTTTTATTTGCATCTGCTCGAACTCCTGTTGTAGCTTAGCTAACTATATCTTTGCCTGCTAGTCAGATTTTTCTTGCTGTAATTGTTGTTCAAGCAACAAAATTTTATCTTCTTTTTCTTTAAGCAACATTTTGCACTTATGTTGCTTTATCGATGGTTGTTGTAGCGTAGGCACCTGCATACTATGAGAGTCTAGTAAGATTGGCAGACGGGTTGATGTGTGAGCCTTTCTAGAGAACATCGATCTGTTCATTATCAGGGATAATAGCAACTGTAGAGTCCAACTTCCTTTTCTTCCTTTGTCTTTTAACAACGGCCTTATGTTGTGGGCTATAAAACACATATATAGGGGGAATCTTCTCTGTTTTCAAAACAATTTTAGAGGTGGGGATAATAGGGATGTGCTCTACTTCTTGAGTATTTACGGTCTCCTATGCTATAATTTCCTGACTTGTTTTCTATTGTGGATTTTGCAACTTTGGTGTTTGTTCCTTTGCGTTGAGCCTTTTATTAAAGTTGTTCCATTCTTCCTCTGAATCAATCACCAGGGGCTTTATTGGCTATGTGGAGGTAGCATGGATTTTAGCCTGTTTGTTGGTTGAAGTTCCTTCAGCTATCTTCTGAGTAGATTGGGATGTATCATTTTTCGACTCTCTGCTTCTACTTTTCCCATTTTGTGATCACTTCTCCGGTTCCCTAGTAGATTTCTCTTGGGATTTTGCTCTAAAATCCGTTTTGGAATTTTCTTTGGAGTCACTTTCTATACTTACACTAGGAGTAGGCTCCCTTATTGGTTCAATTAATAATTGGTCCAATGCGACCTTTGATAGCCTCCTTTCTCTGTAGCTGTAAAAGTTTTCAAGATCTTCATGGTCAAAAATTAATTGTGCCATATGCTTCACCTCTATGAAGTTGTTTTCTTAAAAAAATATGTCATCAAAGGCATCTTCCTCATTATTGAATACTTTTATTTTCACCATAGTGGTAGTCTTTGACAGTGTTGAACGGGTCATATTGCCTTCCAAGGGATTTAGGTAATTGTAGAGACAACATATTCTTTGCTTCTTTAAATGCATGCCCTAGGTCGTGTAAGGAAAATGCTCCACACTGTAAAGGGAATGTAGGCCAAATGGCCTTTTTTTATTCCTTTAATGTTTTGCTCATCCCTCCCTCACTAGTTGTTTGATAGGCTATCTCTCTAGCCATCAACTTGTCCGGAACATAGTATGGGAGGACATGGGGGGAGGTAATGCATCCAAATACCCTGATATATGTAAATGTCTCCTCCCCGAACCATTTGGCCACTGGGAGAATATTTGCTTCAACTTCTTGGGAACACCTAGGGGCATCTCGGTTATAAAGTCGTTTGTGAATAGAGAGCATAAATCCATGACAAATCTTGAAAAAATGTGGTTGAAAGTTGGATTCCCAAATGTCTTTATGGTATATGTGAATGGGAAGTGGATTTTGAATAGTCCACTTCCATCCCATGGCAGGGAATTTCGAACCAAAACAAAGTGCATCCATTACATAAGTGCTCATAAAAAATGGAGGGTAAGCCCTCGAAGCAACACTTCTTTTCCTTCTATATGCCATTATTGTTCTTGCTAAATTGTTAGACAAAATTTGTGCCCAATTCATTACAGTGGCATTAATAGCTGCATCTATTAATGGCAACTACTCTGGGGAAAATTTAGTACTATCGAGTTTGCCAAATAGTCTACATAACATGGCCACTGCAAAACTATGAGGGGGACAAATAGATGCAGTAGTGTACATATCGTTTTTGTCTTTCTTGATTTTGTCCTCATTATTTGTCCAGGTCGGGGTGCAATCCGTTGGGTCCTTGTTCTCTTTGGAAAACTTCTCAACAAACTGCCTGTTGTAGATGACTTGTGGATTTGGTAGGTGGCACATAAGTTGCAGGTTGGCTGGGGTAAAAGATTCGGTAACCTCTTGGCTTCTTGCCTTGAATTCTCTGTCTGAGATGCTAGCTTCATTAATAATCCATTTAACCATGTTGGTATAAGGGATTATCTTCGGGCGCTGCTATGCAATGCAAAAATGAGCATGCTATCTCTAAAATGGAAGCGTATGAGGAATCACGTCCGTTGACTGTAACATTTGTTTACAGAATCCTTGGTTGGTCTTCCTCCAGTATATTATACATGGCTTCCCATGTAGAGGTTACTCCTTCTTTGTTGCATGTAGTATCCATAAACAGAGGAGTCATTTTTGACTTCTCAGAGACGATTGCCTTACCTTTCTTCACCATTTCTTTGAACGATTTGCTCTATGGATTTTCCGTAAAAGTGAAGAAAAACAACAATCGGATACACAAAGATGATAATGAACGTAAAATGAAATAATGCAGATAACTTGTAAAGGTGATAAAAAGAGTCTTATTTGAACGCACGTAAGAAGATATCATATCATGCTAAATGGATTTTCACACATAAATGCAATTATCTCTTACTAAATGGCCGCTAATGCTGTTGAAAAATGTGCAACAAGAAATGTTAAATTTAGAAGGTGCTAAAAATAGATTTGCTAAAAATAGTATGTCTAAAAATAGCAATTTGGCCAATGAGCATTTTGGCCACCTTGGGTGAGAGGTGAAACTGCTAAAAATAGAAACTTCTAAAAATAGCATTTCTGGGTCCCTTCCTATTTTTAGCCGTTCCTGGTTTAACTATAGGAAGTAAAAATGAATTTGGTCTTACCAGCAGTTTAAAATATTAATTAATTAATCTCCATGAGTTAATTAATTATGGAAAATTAAACTTGAAGTCTTTGTGAGAACATGCAATTATTTCTCCACTAATTTGGGAATATGTCCTTGATTTGCTCCACTGATTAAGGAATTAAGGATGAGTTCTATATTGAGAGGATCAATTGACTTAGTTTAACTTAGTCAAGTTTAGTTAGATTAATTTAACAAGTTGTTAAATTAATG
>APFE030964459.1:66750-144529 GCA_000404065.3 Pinus taeda | reverse complement strand
CAAAGAGCAATGGATATTGCTTTTGCCAAAGAAATTCATGACTTCCTAGTCATCTATTTGGATGACCTTACACCATTCTCCAAATCAGACCAAGAACATCTAAATCATCTCAGAAAAATCTTTCTAAAATGTAGAAAATTTGGGATATCGTTGAATCCCAAAAAATCCATTTTTGGTCTAGAAGAAGGTAAACTGCTAGGTCACATTATTTCCAAGGATGGTATCAGAATTGATCCAGAAAGAATCCAAGCCATCCAACACATGCCCCATCCTAGGAACATAAAAGAATTACAGGCCTTTTTGGGAAAGATCAACTTTTTAAGAAGATTTATCCCAAATCTGGCTGAGCTCAGCAGATTACTTAACAACATGTTGAAAAAGGATTCCAAAGTTAAATGGACAGTTGATGCTAAACAAGCCTTTGAGAGCATCAAATTTGCTCTTACCCAAACTCCTGTCCTAACTAGCCCCCAATTTGATAGGGACTTCATCATATTCTCTTTTGCCTCTGAACATACAATTGCTGCAGTTTTACTATAGAAGGATGATCTAGGGAATGAAAAACCCATAGCTTTCTTTAGCAAAGCCCTAAGAGATGCTCCCCTCAAGTATCAAATCATGGAAAAACAAGCCTATGCTTTAGTCAAAGCCATCAAAGACTTTAGGATTTATATCCTTTATTCCCATGTAATTGCCTATGTGCCAAGCCCAATTGTCAAAGACATACTTACACAAGAAAACTTGGAGGGCAGAAGAGGCAAGTGGATAGCAAGTATCTTGGAATTTGACATAGAAATAAAACCCACAAAACTTGTAAAAGGGCAGGGCCTAGCAAAACTGATGTCTGAAACAAATTTCCAAGCCCTAGACATTAACCAACTAGACAGTGAACAGGAGCTGGCGACTCCAAAGATCAATGTAGCCTTTGAGCAATCCCCTTGGTATTTTGATATCTGTTATGTCTTGCTAAACCTGTGTGCTCCCCCAGGACTGTCTAGAACTAAAAGTAGGTTTGTAAAAATGAAAGCCTCAAAATTCTATGTCATGGAAGAAAATCTGCTTTGGAGAAACCATGAGGGAATCTTGCTAAATTGTATGATTGAGAGCGAAGCCAACAAAATCATGGAAGAGTTCCATGCAGGAGATTGTGGTGGACATCTCTACTGGAAATCCACTGTGAACAAAATACTAAGAGCTGGATACTATTGGCCCACTATTTTTACTAATGTCAAGAGATACACTGCTGCATGTCACAAATGTCAAGTGTTTGAAGGAAAGAGACAACTGCTACCTCTACCCCTGAGGCCTATTGCAACAGAGAGACCATTTCAGCAATGGGGCTTGGATTTCATTGGGGAAATCAATCCCTCCTCTTCAGGTCAGCATAGATGGATTCTTACAGCAACAGATTACTTTACAAAATGGATTGAAGCAATCCCATGCAGGCAAGCAAATGACTCCACCATTATCCAATTTTTGGAGACAAATATCCTGGCTAGGTTTGGATGCCCTAACAAAATAATAACAGATAATGCTGCTGCGTTCAGATCTAAAAAGATGATTAATTTCTGTCACAAATTTCACATTACCCTGGGCCATTCTACTGCATATTATCCCCAAGGTAATGGGCTGGCAGAGTCCTCAAACAAAAGTTTGGTAAATATGATCAAGAAAATATTGGAGGAAAACAAGAGAAATTGGCACAAGAAACTAGTTAATGCACTATGGGCAGACAGATTAACAACCAAAAGATCAATTGGGGTCAGCCCATATGAGCTAGTCTATGGTTTAGAGGCCAAATTCCCTTCGTCATTAGGAATTCCTGCTATGAAGATACTCCAGGAGTGCCAAGCTGAGCCGAATGATATGCAAAGAAGGATAAATCAGATTGTGTGTTTGCAGCAAACCAGGGAGGAAGTTTATAACAGAGTTCAAGTTTTACAAGAGAAGCTAAAAAGGGCATTTGACAGAAGGACCAAAGCAAAGGATTTCAACATAGGTGACAAGGTACTTAAGTGGGATTCAAGAAGAGAGAGCAAGGGTAAGCATGGAAAGTTTGATTCCCTTTGGAGAGGACCATTCCTAATACAAGCAGTACAAGGAAACAATACCTACTTTCTGCAAGATTTGAACAACACTGACTTAGAGGAAGGCCCTGTCAATGGCAGGATGCTCAAGCACTATTTTGATTACCTCCCATAAATAGAGCCGACCTGTTTTTGTACATAGTTTGATGTATATTGTTGTATATATTGTTCTTTTTAAAGCATGAAAGTGAGATCATTTTGAAAGGCATTGCAGACAAAGAGTGGAATTGAAAGACATGCTGTGTTTCATTTCATCAGTCTACATTCTGAGGAATCTATGGTGACAGGACTTCAAAAGTCTCAGAGAAGTGGCCAAAGGACCCAGGCACACTGACCTGTGTTCTTGGTCTTTCAAGAAGAAAAACCATCCCCATGTGGAGCCACTGTTGGATACCTATACCAATAGGTTTCATATTTCATGATTGGCAAATTCAAATGCCAAATATGCTCTGCTTTGCTGATACAAAGATCCCATATTTCCAAGACAAGGCAAGGTGTGTACATGCCTTCATGTTTACTAAATTTTGATGGATGGTCCATCAGTCTAATCTGGATCATGCCATGTTTCAATTTTCTGTTGTAGAATAGAGAAAGAAGTCTGTCCAAACTGTTTAATCTTGGCAGACCAATAGTTAGGCAGAGAAAGCTAAGGTTCCCTACTGCTTAATCTAGGGCCTTGGAAGCAATGTAGTGTTAGATAGGCAATCAAAAGAAAAATTCAATGGAAAAGAAAAGACACATAAGGGTCTGCATGTCCAAGTGCACCCTCCAAGAAGAAACAAAAAATGCTAGGCAAGTAGATGGGTAGGTAGATGGGGTTGCAGAAGTGATATTCCTTTCAAACTAAATCCTGCTGGTCAATATAAAGAAACATCACAATGAAGCATGTCTAACCTCCCTTTTTCCTTGTTTAACACTCATTACTAACATCCCTACACCAGTTGTGTTTGTGAAAGAATTCAAGGTTTTATGTTGGTTCTGGTTTCCTTTAAGAGCCACATTTCTTGTGCAAAATTCTTTTCATTTTGATCTACTCCCTAAGCTAAGTGGTTTTCAAATAAACTTAGTGATATCACTCCTCATTCACCTTTTCCCTCCATATTAACCCCTAACTTCTATTATCTAAATTCCCTATGTCACCCTTTCCCTACTATTATAACACCATAGTGTATAAACCCCAAGCATTCTATAAATATCCCCCCCTTGGCATTATAGCCATATGTTCACTACTAGGGAATCAAATTGACACCTGGTCAGTTTAAGAACCCCAAGCCTTACCTCTTTTTCTCCTTCAGAAATCATTAACCTATTCAACCCTTCATTTGCTAAAAAACCTTGTAAAAAACCCATTTTCACCCCTAACCCACTCAAAGGAAAAAATACATTGAAAAACCCACTTTTCCGACTTATCCTAAGTTTTGGAGCTATGCGCGACTTTATAAAGAAATACATTGAAAAACCATACAAATTCGCAAATATTCCAATGTCCCGCCGGGCACGAATCCCATAAAAAATACATTTTTTATTGCCCGCCCGATGCCGTATCGTCCGGACAAGTCATCGACCCGTCGACCGTCTGATCGGGCGCTTTTCATCCAACGGCTCACATGGATATCGGACCAGCCCCAACGTCCGAAAGATAGCTTCCGATATCTGTCAGGGGGTGACGTCAGGCCTCGGCCACGCATCACCCCCACAGCGTATCGGAGCCCCCTCTGATAACTCCACTTCCGTATCAAAAGCGGTGCGATATCATGCCGCCTGCGGTTTCCGGTTTCCGCAAATCTACCTTGCCAGCATCACTGCTACGTCATCGCCGCGTCCGTGCCCCCATCCGCCATTGCTCCACCTGTCTGCCACCTCACGATCCCCATGGACCACTCATAAGCTGCCACGTCACTTGACAACATCATGCTGACGTCATCCGACCCTGACCCCACCCGATGACGTCATGCTGACGTCATCCGAAAAAGGCGCCAATGTTCCAAAAATCCATATTTTGGCCAAATTTTTGCGTTTTTTGCACTTTTTGCAAAAACTTCTGTGTTGTCTTCTACATGTATTTTACGTCCGAGCTCACGCAAACATGCTGAATTCAACCTGGAGACCATCAGTGCACCAACCCACCTAAATTTGTGACCCGGACTGTCAGTTTACCAGGTATTTATCCCTGCAAATCCTCTTTGCGCCTGGTTTTGTCTGCAAATAGCCTAAATTAACTTAAAGCACAGAGAAAACAGATAATTGACCGGCAAATCCCCTGTGCCTAGTTCACATTTGAAGTTATAAAGACGAAATTCACCAGCTAAACCTTGTTTACCAAAGCTTTCACAAAAACCTGCATTATGTTCGCGCAATCGTGAACAGGGAACCCGTATTACACCTAATTATTGTAAACGTGTCTGGCAAGAACAAGTATTTTCCCCTCTTTTAGTGTTGTGTGCAGTATTTCAATTGCTGCAATTTACCCTTCTGCTCTCTGTTTCTCAATAAATCCCCTCTCTTTCCAAGAAACTCTCTTGTCTGTTACTCTGCACAGTAACACTAATTCACATATAAAACAAAGTTTTAAAGTAACTATGGATACACCAGTAGCACCTGTGGCCCTCAATATTGCCCCTTTGAATGCCCCTCAGAGAGAATTGGAGTGGCAGGCATTAGCAGATTTGGATTATCAAATCTCAGAGGAATTCCTAATGAAAATCAAGTTCCACATCCACCTATTAAATGAACTAAAGGCTAAACATGAGAATGGAACAGATGTATTGGGCATTTGGGATTCCTTCCTCCAAATCTTCAAGCTTCCTCAGGTCAATCAATTTCCTGACCTAATTCCCCTATGTGCTGAAGGGTATGATCCCACTTAGAGAGTTGTGCTTGACCCTTCAGGCTCAGTTGTTTTCTACATTACCCCTGAGGCCATCAGAGAGATGCTGCAATTCAAAACTGAGAAGAAATTGGTTCCTTTATCTTTGTTTGATCTGATAAATCAAGGAGCTAAGATGATAGATGCTCAGATCACCAAGCTGAACCAATTGTATATTAAATCTGATATTGTGCAGTACCCTCCCATTTTGCATGTTTACCTCAACCCATTGGGCAAGGACCTTGCAGATATGATCAGTCCCATTCTGGGTTATAACTCAATTGAGTATATTGATGAAACTGTACTGGTAATGATGCTCATGTTTTCCCCTGGCAAAACTCCAATCTGCTATGACTATGCCACCTACATATCAGACAAAATGCATGAGCAATTGATGAACCTATCAAGGGAAAGGGTGTTCAGATACTCCTCCTACATCTACCACTTGATTTTATACTATCAACATGAGAAATTTTCTTTTGCTATGAAAAGAGTGGATGCAAAAGGAAATCCAAGGTCAGTAGTGTATTGGACCTCAGCTATTCACTGTACAGCCTATTCTCCATACACTTACTGCGAGTTTATAGACCTTTTTATCCAACCAGCCATGTCTCTGTTCCTGAGCTCACCTCCTCCAAGACTAACCGATGAGATGTAGAGGATCCTTCAGTTGTCCAAGGTATACAACATTGGGGATTGGTATTTTTACCAAAATCACACCGTTATTAGAATATACGGTTGTGAGTTACCCCCATACAGACTTCCAAAATATGTGCCTATGAGGTTGTTTGCCCTTGAATACTTCAGGCAGTTTGGGAATGCTGATGTGAAGAATTTTTCAGGCAAAGGAAAAAAAGCACAGCTGAAGGTAAAAAACCAATTGGGCCACTTTGTTTATAACAAAAGGGAGGAAGGCTGGCAAGAGGCAGACAGAATGCTAGAAGGCCTTGGCCTAAAGACCAGTTTCCTCTGGAAACCTTATGACCCCAATCACTTCATAACTTTAAGAAGGGTCAAGTATAGGCTGTCCAGTTATGACCATGTGAGGTTGCCTCACATAGAAAAATATGCAAATCAAACAAAATGGAAGAGAGGCACCTTAGAGGAACCTGTCACACAAGAAGAATTAAATGAAAGAGCACGAAGAAATCTCCTAAAAATGGCTGACTTAGAGCTTTCTGAACAGGTATTTTCTCTTACAAGCACTCAAGTGGGAGCAGCTGCCTCATCCTCCACAGCACATCAGAAGGCAGTCAAAGCTACAGATCAAACCTCTAGCAAAGGAAAGGAGAAAGAAATGGAGCTAGAGCAGCCAATTCAGAAATAGGTACAACAGCAGGGAGCACAGCAACAACAACAGGTACAGCAGCCAGAAAAGGAACAGCTAGCGCAAGAAGAGCAAACAGCAGAGGCCCCAATGGTCACTGAGCAGCAGCCACCACAAATTGTGCCTCCTAGGCAAGAAACAAGAGCTGAAGCTTCAATCCTTCAAACCCCTCAAAAGGAGGACATAAGCAGGAAAAGGGACAGAGAGACTCCCCTCACAACATCAACAACTCAAGGGGAAAAGAGGCAAAGATTGAATCCTTTTTCAGAGGAAGAAATTCCAATAGGGCAATCTTTGGGCATGGCCCTTCCCAGCATGGAGGCCTCTGCAAGTTCCTTCCAGCAGGAACAAGAGAGGACAACAAGAGGAGAAGTTAGCTCCTCAAGCCAACAAAGAGGAGGTGAACTGAGCATCAAGCAACAGTTCATGGACATAAAGAAGAGGAATGAGCCCATAAGGATACAATTATATAATCATTTGTTGAAAATGGCTCCCACCAACCAGCAAAGACTTATGTCTGCCTGTGATGTCCAGGAGGGCAAGATGATTATGAGCCACTTCATGCCAGCCGTACAGCAGCCACAGTCAGCTGCAGACTACATCAGGACCAACCTTGAGGTCCTTGCCAAGGACATCCACCCGATGGATCGGATAGAATTACATAAGCAAACGGGTGAGATGGTATATGCCTCCTTGGCATATAAAACATTGGTGAATTACAGGCTAGAAAATAGCCTAAATAATACAAATGCCCAACTTGAGTTGGAAAGAGCATCCTCTCAAGCAAAGGACAATAGAATCAAAGCTTTGGAGGACATCATAATAGAGCTTGGGCATGATCCCAAGGATGTCAAAGCTGTGCAGGAGTTGTTGAAGCTAAGGGATGCAGATATGGCAGCATTAAGGAAAATGATCAAGATCCCAGCAACTCTTCATCCCCAAACTGAAGAAGTTTCCCAGCTAAGACATGACAAGGATGCAACAACTATGCTGGTGTCACTATATAAACAGCTGATCCTAACACAAGAAAAGTTGGGAGAATCAGAGGCTGCACTACAGGAAGAATTGCAACAGAAAGAGGCAGGCCAAACTTCTCAGCCCCCTCCAGAAATAATCAATCTGGAAGAAGCTCCTCAAACCACTGCCTCTCCCATTCAGCAGGCAGAGCAAACAGCACCCTCTACCTCAGCACCAACAATAGAGCAGGCCCAAAGTCTTGACATGCAGAAACTCAGGAATGAAATTCAGGGCTTGGAGGCCCAAATGACAGAGCTGAATCAAGCCAAAGAAACTTTGGCTAAGCTCAATGAAAGATATGATAAATCCAAGCAGAACGTAGCTGAGAAAGAAAGAGAGATAAAGACTCTCAAAAGGAGGATAAATGAGCTAGAGAAAGAGCTCACACTTGATAAAGTAACAGCTGAGCTCAAGAGAGTCCTATGGGCCAATATTGGCCAATCCATCACTGACCAGTGGGAATATATTGAGGCTATTCATGAGTAGATGGGGCTCATTGGAAAAGCACATAGGGAAATCCAAAGAGCAAGGGCATCTCTAGGCAGTATGCCTGAGGCTGCCACCAGAATGATTAATGTGCTTAATCACAGAACAAGTTCTCAGCTGGTCACAATGGGAATTGCCAACAGGACTGAGACCATTTCGATGGTCAAAAGGGTCCCGACACTAAGAACCTTGGTACAGACATTAGAGAGAAGAAGCCAGGATATGCAGACAGACATTAATAAATTCATGGACAAATTTATAGCATTGCAGAACAGAGGTCTTCCTAGCTTAATGGGCACCTCAGGAAGACTACTTTCCCATGAAAATTATGCCAAAAGGGTCAACACCTTTGCTACTAATCAGATTTCAGAAAAGCCTAGCACTTCAGCAGAATCAGGGCCAGCATCAGGACAGACTCTCTACAACAGGGTAGAGAGCTTATTTTTTATCATGAATGAAATCAATCACTTGTTTGATGCGCCTCCGAATTTCTATAAATATGCAGAGGCAGATGAGACTATAGAGGCAATTTTAAGACATCAATTGCCCACACAGGAAGTCTAGAATGGATTGATACAATTACTACTAAACCAGAGCCAGTAATCAAGTTTTTTCCATTGAAATGTGTAAGTTGTCATGCACAGGAAAATTTTGATATATCAGTATGTATGGAGAAAAGAGGCTGAGCCAACTCAGCGAAACAATTCGGCCACCACAACAGCACTGACAGTCACAGGTGATAGGGCTGAAAGGCTACAGGAGGACAGAGCTGCAAAGACACGTCATTCATCAGTTATAACAAGTGTTCAACCGACTCAGTGACCTCCAAAGGTCGAAATCTTCTGACAGAATTAAAGAGAATTTATGTTGTACTGAAAGCTGCAATAACTTCTTATCAGCTTTTTCCTGTACGAGTTGGTGAAGATATTTTATTTCTCAGATGACTCAATGCCTGAGATATTTTGTATGAAACATTTCTATATATTCCCCATCGCTTGAGTTTGCAGGGGTTGGTTGTTGTTCATGTCTCTTCTAGAGTTCTTTTACTGTAAATTCTCAGAGAAGTAATACAAAGGCGGTGGAATTTCCAAACCTCTGTGTTGTTTAGCTGAAAGTTACAGGATTCCTGCGTATTTCATGGCACAATAAGTCTTCCCTACAACTCTTTGTTATGTGTTTTATTATCTTTTCATATCTCTTTCATGCTTCTGTGCTTTACAGTTAATGGCAAGGAAAAAGAATAGTTCCAGTATTTAATCACAGATTACCTTAACTCAATCTAAGCTATTTTAAATGTTTTTCTTCAGTTATAGTAATAAAGGTGTAATTCTTAATTGGTACCCTTTCACACTATATCTTTCACAGTGATTATTGTTTCAGGAATTCAAGTTTGCTCTTGAGGAATATATCTCTTTCCCACACCCCAGCTTAGTGGAAAATTCTTAATTGCTTTTCACTGGTTGTTTACATTTCACATCATAATTTCAAGTTTGTTTTTATACAGTATTTAAATGGCCCTGTAATTCCAGCTGCTCAAACTCAAGATTTCAAAAAACCAGTAGCCACAGACTCCATTGCCCAATGAACTAACATTATCTGCAGATGTCCACTTTAGGAACAGAAAGACATCCTTCCAACCAGACATAAACCAAAACCCTTACTTCATAACTAGCCTAAAATCTCCATAGAATAAAGACAAACCTTAAAGAGAGAGCCCTCTCTGATTACAGTTGGGCTAGAAGCTGTAATCCAAATATTGGTTAGTGGTTACCTCGGACGTATTCCCTTGGGAGTCAAAGGGAACAACCTGGGTGTTAGCACATTCCTTAAGAGCCCTTGAGTCATTGTAGTAATATGACGAGGGTATAAATCCCTCTCCCTCTCTTTTAGTCTACAATGGTTGGACCATATTGTATGGATCCACATGCTACTCCTACTGCTGCTACTGCTCCCTCTACTTACATGTTTGCTACATGATTGACATATAAAATACATTAGCCTCATAGATAAAATACATTTTTTTATTAAATGAAACATGTATTTATATCTATGGAAACATCATTTTCAATTAAAAAAATTTTGTCGTTGCGCTGTCATGCACAAGAGTCAGTGCACTTTCAACTATAATAGCACCAATAATAGTGCACACATAAGTATGACACACCATAGGTATTTCATAAATTTAACTTTTCATAGTGGTGCAACACACTTGTGCCCTAGTATGCATGTATAACCTGTTGGCACTAATACAGTACATTCTGGTCATCGAATGCACTAATCTATAGGAATATTTTTAAATATTAATTTGCGGTGTGTTTGGTAAATATAAATACACTGGGAGTGACACACCAATGTACAATATGTCACATCTTTTCTGGTGCATTTATATTTACAAAATGCACCGCCACAACACCAGTGTGCTATGTTCACACACCCAAACACAATGCACCCTATAAATTTACAGGGCACATGACTCCCGATGCAAGATGAACATATCGAGCACACCGCACGTCGATTTTTTTTTTGTTTGTTTGAAAAAACAATGAGAAATTCAACCTGTTTTTCTATTCTAATCCACTAAAAACATAAATTGGAAAGAAACATAGAAATTACATGGACATTTGGTCGTTAGGGAGGCATTTTTGACACATAATGGAGAAAAATTAAATTTCACACCGTTTGAAAAAATTGGAGGGTTAAACAGTGAGCATGGTACTGAAAGGTGGTGAGCAAGAGAAGAACCGATGTCAGATTGTTTGAACATGGAAAAAGTAGTGTTGGTACTTCAGAGCTCTCCTGCACTGTAGATGGTAAAATTGAAAATATTGGTTGGGAGGTTTTTTTTTATTTAACCCTTCACCATGTTCGTTTCGCGAAGCACACTAGGGCAGGATATTTCCAAAAGAATTGTGTTTTATTTTAATTTAAAATTATCGCAGTGCTTTATTGAAATGTCCCAGGGATTTGTGTTACTGGTAACACACCAGTGTTGTGGTTTTACAATAGCACCATTTTTGTTATAAATTAAAAACAATATATCAGTACACTTTTTAATATTCCATGGGGCATTGTTGTACATTTACTACATAGGGACATCATTGTCCAATAGCACTAGGACCTTTTACTATATGAAGGAGTCTAATGCTAGTGAATATTCAAGCATTGGTGTGTTTCGGTATTTAGTGCACCATGGTTTTTTATTTTTCAAAAAACAAATCCATGGTGGACCATGTTATATGCAGCTCTAGTGTGTGTATGGATGGTAAAGGACCGATGTGCTTGAATAATTTAAATGCACCATCAAAGAAACATCCAATAAAACATTTACCCACTTGCCTTCGCTAGTGTTGGGTAGCAGATCCCCCCATAACATGTTCTTGGGGCTTGAAGCCCGAATTTTGGTCAAGTGTAATGTAAAGACCCCGCAAAATGCGGGCGTGGAGCGCAAGAGTCTAGGATTGTCCATCGTAAGACAATCTAATTTAATGTAAAGTGTGTCGGCCTACCCCTGGTCTGTGGACCATGGGATTGTATAAATAGAGCGAGGCTCTAAGTGTAAAGGCAGTCTTAGTTTTGACAAGTAATAGATAGATGTGAAGGCATGGTTAGAAGATAGAGGTGAACCTAAAGTGTATTGGGTCATAGTGGTAGGTAGAGGCTCCACAGGTGAGTGCATGGAGGCCTAGTAGAGTCCGCAGCTATGTGCACGAACCCCTGCAGTTGAGTGCACAGGGCAGAGTCGGGTCTGCAACTGAACTTGAGTATTAATAAAGATAAGTTTGATTCATAATATTGTGCTTGTGTTTGTAGATCTATATTTCTATGTTGTGGTTATCTTTATGCATTTATATTGTTTTTAGAGTAACTACGCGCGATAATCTGAAAGTTGAACAAGTAATAAGAATATTGGGCTCGCACAAACTAAGCACTAATATAATAGCACAGTAAGGATCGGATCAGAATAACATGGTATTTACAAAGGGCACACAGGTTACGAAGGATAAAAAGTTTCACGAAGAAGTGCATTGCACAGATTAGGATCACAAACCTCTAGAACCCTCATCAAGACATCCCTACGGTGTGGAAACCTGGTTCCAGCACCCTCCCATACTACTTCGGGTGAGACCTTAGTTTGCGCTCTACAGACTATTGTTGAAAAGGCTAGTAGTACTGGGATTTGCTTGCCCAAACTCACTACTGAACTTGGGTCAGCCCCACATAGCCAACAAATGGTTCTGTTATGGGGATCGAGATCTGCCTAAGGGATGTCTGATGTCGTGCCACTAGAACCCAACAAAGAAGGACATTTAAGAGTGGTCGGACAAGAAGATTCATGAGTTCGTAACACAAGAAAACAGAACTCCACATGTATCTAAGAAAAGGTGGTTGGATCACTACATGTATATAGAAATCCATGAGATCTTCTTTGCATCCTTTCCTTCTGAATTGTATGAGTGGATCACGAGGTTAGCCAACAACCAAGGAAGGTGTAAACTCAACCAACTGATAGTGTGGACTCTGAAATTAGTCCGCAGATTAGAGGCATCAAAAGGTAAGATCGCGCGAGATATGGACCATTGGCTCAACCGGATAATGGGGGGGATTTATCACTGAGTTTGTGGTAGACACGACCATGAGCTACAACAAAACAGAATGACATTTTCTCAAGGGACCGCAAGGTAAGTACATTAAATATATAAATACCTAGATTAAGATGTTGTTATGTGAAAAGAGGGTTATGTAAATACATTAATGTTTGGAACGATGCGGAGCGAAAAGGTGTACAAAGGTAGTGGGGAATTAGGAAAAAAATCCCTTAATTTCACCTTCATGAGAGAGCAAGGAGGAGCTCGCTCGGGTCTCTCCAAGAAGTGCAGCCAATTTGATAAGATAATGCATTCCATAGTTACCCCCTACACCCACGCCACCACCCACATCACCTACTTCACCTCCACCTCCACCAACCCTGTAGTTCAGCATGCCAAGTGCAATCAAGTTACCCGTATTCAGAGGAGTAGGGAATGAGGATCCAGACCAGTTCTAGTTCATGGTAAGAGTGGTGTGGGAAGCGCAAGGGGTGATAGATGACAACATTAAGAAGGCTACATTGGTGAGCGTTCTGCAGGATCACCCATTGACATGGTATATAAAGCACTCTAATGACCACCCAAATGCAGGGATAACAAAGATCCAGAATGTGTTGAACAGAGAATTTGGCCGGCTGAAATCAAAGGCACAGTCAGTCATCAGCTTTAAAGAGATCGCAATGCTTCTAGGTGAGACTCCCTGGGATTTGGATCAATGATTGAAGAGTACGATCCATGAGGCCAATATGACACTCACAAATGCACAACATCACACATGGTTTGTGGCATCTCTGACACTACACCTGAGGACAACACTATCACAACAGAAACTTTCTACCCAGGCCGAAGCACTGGAAATGGAAATGAGATTACATGAGACACCGATACAAGATCCGGGGCTAGGAGTTCAACAAATCCATGCACAACTATAGAAACTCTACCTAGAAATGTACAACTTGAAGTAGGATAGGGCATCACGGCCAGAGGCACGCGAGGAAGTATGGTGCATAAAATGTAAAGGCCAGGGCCATGACAAAGACCACTATCCAGTATTTGTGAGCTACTGGGTAGGAGGAGGGCCAATGCCATTGAGACTGGAGGCATAGGCAGGGCCAAGTGCGACACCCATGTTATGGTGCGCAATCTGTTAGATAGGAGGAAAACACATGATGGATAATTGTCATTTGTTGCAGAAGTATACAAAGACTCCATAATAGTTGTTTTGTAATTTCTGCAGGTTAGTAGGCCACGATGAGTGTACTTGTCACAACTACGAGTTAATGATGGATTGGACCCCAGCCTATCGTATGCAGACATAGACACAAATCCTCGACCCAGCGGTGGAGATGGTGCACTCTATATTTCTAGGGCGATGTCGAGGACAAGGAGGAATTGGACCAGGAAGGGGCTGCGAATAGTTAATTTGTTATAATTGCAGAGGACAAGGGCACTACGCCCATGATTGTACCAACCCAATGAGAATATCTTGTTCATACTGTGCTTAGTTTGATCATGAAGCAATAGATTGTCCTACGCTGATCACACAGATGCACGAGAAATGGGTACTCCAGAATCCTTCAACTCAGAATATCCAAATGATGAGGTCTAAACCATGTGAAGAAGACCCAAATGTGAATAGGGTGCTTAGAAGTAGTGTGACCATCATGGAGGATAAGGGGAAGCAGCCCGAGGAAGATACATGGGTTCACAAGACTCCTACAAAGGAACTTGGGTTTGACCTAGAACACACAAAGGAGACATTCATGGAAGCCAAGAAGAGCTTCGTAGAGGCCTTCGCTTCAAGTAGTAAGGATCAACCAGAGCCAGGGATGGATCCTTCTATGCTTACTACCCTTTTGGAGACATGCATGAAACTGCTGCATGACAATAAGGCAGTTAAGCAACTACAATAATTGATCACCAGGTTCGTAGGGTCAGGGGAACTGTGCGTAGTCTGGAAACTGGGAAATCATGCATTGCACATACGGAGTGAAATGAGAATGGTAGCGTAGATTGGTGAGTATGAAATGGATCAGGTAATCCTAGACCTAGGTTTCGACATGAATGTATTATCGAAGCAGACATGGGAAAGTATGGGTAGGCCCACGTTACAGTGGTCCCCTATTCAATTATGAATTGTGAACAAACAAAAGATTTTTCCCATGGGGAGGTTGCAAGGGGTAACAGTTGATATCGAAGGTGCGAGCACACAGACAGACTTTGAAGTAATAGAGATTGTCGTTGACATCAATCCCTATCCCGCGTTGCTAGGAATAGACTGGGCCACTGATATGAATGGTGTTATCAACCTTAAGAAGTGGAAGATGATATTCAAGAAAGTGACAATGTGCTGGATTATATTTACCAGATAACTGTGTGAGACCAGGAGTGGGTGAACTCGACTGCAGATGGGAGAATCTCATGGGAGCACGACAGTTCCTACATTTCGAGTTCAAACAAAGAAGTAGAATGCTAGCAAAATCGGTTGCATTAAGTGACAATGCTAAATTGCAACATGATGATTAGATCACTGCGTTGTGTGATGATAGAGGAAAGGGAACTACCAACCTATGATAGGGAGATGGCAATGGATGAATTCCTGGACAAATTTGAAGGCGCAGTACCAGAACAATAGCGGTACAGTGCTCTAGAATGGGCACTGCATGCAACACCCTCACAATGGTGGAATACACATCAAAATACAATTTTAAACTAGTGCAAATATAGAAGATGGATGTGCTTACAGTTTGGAAGCCCCTAGCATTGAACAAGAGCCGAGCAACTAGGACGAAGCAGCTTGCATACCCACTTGTGTTGATGGGTGCAGACGTGTGTTGTGCAAGCACACCCCAGACTAAGGATTGAAAATCAGAACTAGACGTGGCGGCAAGAAAAGTGACACACACCACTTATATTCCACGTCGAAGCATTCAAAAATCTATGTAGAATCATGAACAAAGTTCACCAAGAGAGACAAATTGATTCGGACCTATGCGTACCAGCAGTTCGATGGGCCTATAGGGCCATAAGAAAAACCTAGAGCGTGGAAGTGATCCCAATATTGACGAGAAGAGATGAAACCATAAGAGTAGAGAAGAATCCCCCAAAAATAGCTCCCATAGTTGGGACAGTACATGAGGACCCGGGTAAAGGAATTATGTAGTTACAAGAAGCCACTCGGCGAGGGAACTTGAAACTTCACGAACTCGAAGAAGATAGGGTACAACAGAGAAAGAAAAGCAGGATATTGGAAGAAGAAATCAACAAACTGGAAACTGAAGTCACACAAGCATGTTGCATTAAGAAACTAAGCACAATGGGACAAGGTATAGACAACCATACTACTACAGTAGAAGAATTTATGACCCTGCTACCATGGTTGTGACCGCACCTTATTAGACAAAGTAAACAGGGGGGCGCACTGCATTAGGAGGAACGCAAGGCCCTGACTGATGCGAGGGTAACTAAGGAAGCAAATTAAAGCTTTGCACCAGTGATGTGACCACCTGAATATCTGGAGGGAGCATAGTCTCATCACTCTAAGCAGTTGAAAGAGAGCATGGGACTATAAAAGAGTTTGTATGGGAGATGTGCAAGACGGAGGTTGCATGTAAGATTGGGACTTCATAAGGGTCATGACCACACATAAAGGGTTGTACTGCTGTGCGGATAGGCTAGGAGGTGACATTGGTGTCACTGCTCATGACAATAGGTCCAATTTAAGGAAAAAATGAGTGGGGGGCGGTCAATTAAGACACAAATTAAGAACAAGATTTGGGACAATCTAATGCAAGAAAGCATTAATGATGTAGAAATGGGGGGAAGGGTTGAATTAAAATTCAAAGGATGCTATAAAACCCCAGGGGTAACTCCAAGGTAGCACTTAGTTGTTTGAGAATTGAGCAAGCATAGAGAATTAAGTGTTGCGCACTCTTACCATCCTCAAGTGTAGACATAATGACAACTGCTAGAACAAGAGTGTGATTCGCCGAAGTTACCGCGGAGCCCAATATGACCCATGAGGAGCTTGGAGAAGCAAACACTGTGCCCGAAGTTCCAAAATCACCATGCACACTGTGGCCATAGAAAGATAAGAAAACGATGGGGCCAATCCGTGTATCCCTAAGAAACCCACGGTTTGGCAAATTGTTAATGGCAAAGAAGGGAAAATCCATCACCATTGAAAGAGCAGAGGAGGAGGAACACTTATAGGCCCTGATAGCCCAAATTGAGTCACAAGCCAATGAGGTAGAGGATGTCTCCCAAAAGCATTCCACGACAAAGTTACCTCCCTATAGTCCCCCGTGGAAGGCAAAAGCCAAGGTATCGAAGGACGTGGAGGCCACAAAGAGTGCTCTCCAAAACTTGCTCCTCCCTGATGATATAATGTTTAAAATTATACCATTGGGATGAATATCTACTATAAAGTTTGAAAATTGGGACCTCATAGACAACGAGAAGTTCCCACAGTTGGCTGCGGAGAAGTCAATAAAGCAGAAATGGTTATGCGGTGTGGAGAAGGCTGGGTTACTCCATCTGCGATGGATACTCCACTACCACCATTTTGTCATCGGGGAGTTGTTGTGCTTGGAGCATGATGGGTATCTCTAGCTGGAGGAGTTGATTCCCATCACAGCCAATCTAATTCACCAAATTTCTCGATTGCTAGTCAAAGAAAATGATCCCACGGCCACAGCAGGAAAAAGTAGCGACTTGGCCCTCACAGAAGCTATGAAGGCCAAGTATAAACTAGAAAAGAGAAATCGGGGGTACACAATAGCAAGTATTAAAGACCAAGGAGTGCATGTAGCCACCCAACTGCTATCCAGAAAGCTAATGAGGAAATGTTGCACCGACTAGGTACCAGCATCTCTGATTGTATTGGCAGAGCAATGTGCAGAGGGGGTCCAGTTCAATTGAGCACAGTTCTGATGTGATGAATTCTTGATGAACTGTATGGAGGCCTAGGAGTAGGGTAAGACCTTCCACTATGTGTGGTCTCCCTTATCCATCTTGTTGGTTGCAGGGGAGCTGCCAGCAGACAACCAGTTTCCCACTACTGAGGGTGACTTGCCTGGAGCTGCGAGGTATACCTCGCTCTGAGCTACGAAAGATACGAACAAGATTCATGAGATAAAGGTGTTCTGGGTATTCGTGGAGGTGAACATCCAAGTCTGGATCAATCGCACAGTGCACTTGCCCCCTACAATTCATAACAGCCTGCAAAGTGAAGCAGAATTCAAGGTGGATATGCATAACTTGTATATTCAGACGTGCAAGGATCTAGCATGAAAATGGGTGAAACTTCCATTCATTGCAATGGATTATGTGATCTTCACCATGATGGAGTCATGGTCTCCAGACCAGCATGTCGTAGACTTCGCGGAAATGGAGAAGATCGCTGCTCTGCAACAAAAGAATGACACCAAACTGCACCTCGCAAAGCTGGTTGAGAGGAAGCGCCAGGAACAAGAAGTAGCCACACAACAGAAGGTGGCCAATGCAGCAGTAGCAGCATAGATGGCAGAAACCACAACCGCACCAACCAGAGAAGCTGAGGAAGGCCAGGAGATGTCCTTGGGGAAACAGTCCAGGGAAGTGGACAAGGACAAGGATCGCGTGGACCCTAGTAAGACATCAACACAACTCAAGCAGCCACGTGACCCAAAGAAAACAACCCCCAAGAAGAAAGGGAAAGCCACAAATACGTCTGCCGACCCGATCATGCTCACAGAAGGTGATCTATTGGATATTAGCAAAATGATTTAGGAAATCACAGAGGACATGCTCTAGGGATTATGGATGGAGCATAACACTGTGTTAGGGGTGCTCAACATGCATCTACAAGGTTTACAGGTACATCACCCCCAAATAGGCACAATGTCCTAGTATGTCGCAGCAGGAACAACTAAGGCTGAACAACCATTGTGCACCCATATGGGTAACACTTTCATCTTACCTGAAGGAGCATTAGCAATAGCAAGTGGGGATGACCAAGCTGTGATGAGCAGCATGAAAGGCATCAGCCTGAACTTGGCCACCCTGTCGCACAAAATATTATACCAGCTGTAGGATGAGGTCATTGCCGAACTCCGCGCCTGGAAGTGCCGAGCGATCCGGGTCCTAATTGAGAAGAAAATCAACATGGACCAACTCAGCATCTAGAGGGATGAGTTGATTGTGCAGGCTAGTATATTGGAGTAGGCCATAAAGGATGCATGCAGGAGTGTTCTAGAGTTGGTCGTGCAGACAGAGCTACCAGCAACAGAGTGGGTCTATAGATTGGCAGTTGGAGTCCGCGAGGCCCGTGAGGAAATGGCAAAGGTTTAGTTGGAGATAAACCTGCAAATCGCCAAGTTGTGATTAAAGGTGTAGCCCTCCACACCCCAAGAAGTCAGAGAGTAGTGCGCCTACACTATCTAGATGGGGTTGGAACAAATTGGCCAGGTGACACAGGGCTGCACCGGGATGTTGGAGCAAGAACTAACCATACTTGCGCACCTATAAGAAGACCTGAACCTATAGTGCCTAGAGACAGAGGCACACGAGCTGCAGTACGACAGTGTCCAAGGCACCATGCAGATGGTTTCCCTTACTCAAGGACCGATTAGATTCCGCGCACCAAAACGAAGCCCTGCTTAAAGCATGCATCCAGCCATGGATTGATGAAATGTTCACAATCACAGCTACCATTAAAGGGAAGGAGGCACAGATGCAGGAACTATATATGGTTGGACAAGAATGTGACCCTGTTCATGAGAGTTCAGAGATACGCATGCAAAAAGTGCAATAGGCGGCAAAACAGTGTGGTGCAGACACCCAAGCTGGATGAGACCTACTGCATGGACTTCGTGCAAAGATCGCCGCACCAGCAAGTGACTTAGGATGAGTCACAATGATTGTGTTGGGGGCCTTTTGGGAAGTGGATTCCCCCATAACATGTTTTTGGGGCTTGAAGCTTGAATTTTGGTCGAGTGTAATGTAAAGACCCTATGAAATGCGGGCGTGGAGTGCAAGTGTCTAGGGTTGTTTGCCCTAAGATAATGTAATTTAATGTAAAGTGTGTCGGCCTACCCATGGTCCGCAGACCATGGGATTGTATAAATAGAGTGAGGCTCTAAGTATAAAGGCAGTCTTAATTTTGACAAGTAATAGACAGATGTGAAGGCATGGTTAGAAGATAGAAGTGAACTTGAAGTGTATTGGGTCGTAGTGGTACGTAGAGGCTCCGTAGCTGAGTGCACAGAGGCCTAGTAGAGTTCATAGTTGTTTGCGCAAACCACTGCAGCTGAGTGCGCAGGGTGGAGTCGGGTCTGTAACTGAACTTGAGTATTAATAAAGATAAGTTTGATTTGGAATATTGTGCTTCTGTTTGTAGATCTGCATTTCTATGTTTTGGTTATCTTTATGCATTTTATTGTTTTTAGAGTACACACGCTAATCTGAAAGTTGAACAAGTAATAAGAAAATTGGGCCCACACAAACTAAGCACTAATATAATAGCACAGTAAGGATTGGATTAGAATAACACAGTATTTACAAAGCGGCACGGGTTTCGAAGAATAGAAAGCTGTGCGAAGCAACGCAGTGTGCAAATTAGGATTGCGAACCTCCAGAACCTTGATCAAGGCATCCCTAGGGTGCATAAACCTGGTTCCAGCACCCTCCCATACTACTTCGGGTGAGGCCTGAGTCCGCGCTTCACAAACTGTTGCTGAAAGGGCCAATAGTACTGGGATTTTCTTGGCTAAACTCACTATTGAACCTGGGTCAGGCCCCACGTAGCCAACGACTAGTGACCTCAATTACAAATGGATTTTTCGCTAGTGACCTCCATTACAAATAGATTTTTCAACTATTTTTATATAGGGGCCTCTACAAAAACCTCCACTAGAAGGTCTTTTCCTTGTAGTGTTTTATTTTTGTGTTTTTCTCTCTCCATTTTCTATTTCTTTTATGTTTTCTAACACCCATAGGATGCCTCAAATGAGGTTTTCAAACAATAGGACTTCCCCAACTACCTCAAAGTATATTTTCACCTGGGGATATTTTATTCCATTTTTTCTTTCCTTTTTTTTGTTTTTTTTTCTTTTTTCAGATGCTTTGGCTACCTCACAGTGGTTTTTAGCCCAAGATATTTCCTTAAGTGGCTCATGGAGGTTTTCAATAGGGGGTTTTTATTATTTTTTCTCCTTTTTTTGTTTTTATTTATTTTTCTTCCTTCTCTACTTCTCTGGGGATGATTGGATTGGGAGATTTGAGGCTACCAATCATGTTTAGTTCTCTTCTTATTGAACAGGTAAATTCCTCCTTTGACAGGAGTTTCTTGTAGAGTTTCAACCTATATCCATTTGCCAAAAGTGGGATCTTCTCCTCATCATTGTTCGGATTTGAGCATAGCCATTTTCATGGCACTTTTCCACCAATTAGGGACCCAACCATCTTGTCATCAATTTCCCTTTGAAGTCCTTGAATCTGGAGCCTTATAAGAGGGCCCAATCACCTTCCTGGAAGGTCTTCTCCTTGACATGTTTGTCATGCCAAACCTTTCTCCACAATTTAAGTAGTCCAGTATGGATAAGAGCTTGCATCCTAAGTTCATCAAAGGCATTCAGTTGTTGTAGCCTCTCTGGTTGAGCTCTGGTGATGTATAGATCAAGTTGTGTTGCCATCCTCAAAGTGTTATACTTAAATTCAATGGATAGGAGTAATTTATTACTGTAAAATAACTGAAAGGGAGTGAATCCAGTGTTGTTCATCCATGTACCATTATAGGCCCAAGTGGACTCCACAAGCCTAGCTTCCCAATATTTCTTGTTGCTTCCAACAACCTTGTCCAAGATACCTTCCAATTCTTTATTGGTCACTTCCGCTTGCACATTTTATTGATGGTGATATGCAATGGAATTCCTATGCCTTATGTGATGTTTCTTCATTATCCCCTCTATCAAATTAGAAGTGAATGGAGTTCCTTGGTTAATGACTAGTTCCCCTAGGAAACAAATTTGTAGAATATGTTCTCCCTTAGGAATTATTCTACATTTTGTTCGATTACTTCTTTAAATTCATTCACTTCATCCCACTTTGTTAGATAATCTATACATACAATTATGTACCTCTTTTTTCTACATGTAGGTTCAATAGGTCCAATGAAATCCATGCCCCACTTCTCAAATATCTCAAGAGTCACTTGAGGTTGTAGTGGCATTTCATCCGTTTGTGTGGGCTTGCCCATATTTTGGAACTCATCACATTGAGCAGCGTACCTCCTGGCGTCTTGATGTAGGGTAGGCCAATAGTATCCTTCTTGGAGAATTTTGAAGGTTGTCCTCTTGGCAACAAAATATCCCCTACAAAGTCCATCATGACATGCTGAGAGGATGCCAAAGATTTCATATTCACATACACACCTCCTCAAAATCAGATCTAGTCCCAATATGAAAAGGCTGTCCCTAATCCAAGCATATGGAGTGATCTTCCTCACAATTTCTCTCTTTTCCTTGGATGACAAATTGGGAGGAAATTTTCTAGCAACCATGAAGTTTTCTATGTCAGCAAAACAAAAGGTAATAACAATGATATGGTGAAGAGTTGCTCATCTGGGAGTTTATCATCTATCATATCTTCATTCTTTGTAGGCAGGGTTAGTCTAGACAAGAAATATACAACCACATTCTCCTTCTCGGGCTTGTTAACAATGGTTACATGTGTTGAGAAGTGTAGCAAGAAAGGCTCAATCTAACTCTAGCCTTAGAAAAATTGATAAAATTCGAATTTCCACATCAACAGACAACTTGGAGGCAGTTATTTGAGGTGACATGGTTCTTATCACTCTATTAGCTAAGTAAATTCGAGTTAGACAGATTTGAGTTCAGTTAATCATATGTGATTGCTAAATTTTAGTAATCCATTTAAGTTATTTCTAGTTGTATTCAGTTAAAATAGTTCCAACTATTGATAAAACTAGTGAAAGGTGATTTGTGTCATGGGACAACAATCTAACTCAATAATCATCTAGTTAATTGATCAATCAACTCAAAATATCTAGTGCATGCAAGGAAGTCGAATTTCTCAAGTGTACAATTAAATATACACTAGATTGAGTGTACAGTTATAGTATTGGTTAATTGATCAATTCTTGAGAATTGTGTAAGGAGATAGGAGTGAGTGCAGGAATGCAAGTGAAGGAATAGTGAATGTAGGAAGCATGAGTGAAAGTAGAGCGAGTGTAGGCAATGTGAGTGTAGGTACAACGATTACATGATCCATTTTTCCAGTGTAGTTTCAGGAGGCTAGAGGAGGCATAAAGTGGCTTAGTGTTGGCCAGAGGTCCTTTGTTAGTAGAGAGAGAGGTTATTTACTTATAGGTTAACCTTAGAGTGAGAAAGCAATTGTAATACATAAAAAGAGGTTGGAGGGGTTTTTCCCAATTGGGTTCCCCAAGAAAAATATTGTGCATGTGTGGTTTTTCTTATTGCATGTTTGAGAATGTTGTTCAAAATTGTGAATTAATTTTCACAAAGCAATAGAGTAGAATTGTGTCTCTTGATTTTAGATTAAATTTCTTGAGCAATTACAATTCTATCACCAAATTTCTACTTGGTGTCAGAGCACTGGAATCACATTAGAAATATTCCTTGAAGTCCTCATGTATACTGATCATTGAAGAACTAATGAGCTGTTAGGAGGAAAATTTATGGATCCCTAGTTCAGGGTAGATCTAAAAGACCATATGTTTAGACTTCTTAGTGGAGCTAGAGGCCTGCTAGTAGGAAAATTAGTGAGCCAATTTTTAGTGACACAAAGAGGATTTGTGATCATTGATATTGCAAGATTGAGGAGCAGAGAGATTTCCCATAGGGAGATAAAAACTCAAAGGGAGTCTAATTTCAGAAGGAGAAACCTTATGGAAGCTAGTACTTTAGGATATAGGGAGATCAAACTCATTATTACAATAGTTGTAGCAACAATGTAAAATTAATAGATCATTTTTCATCATGCATGCATCCATACCTCGAGGAGTGAGGTGGGGTGATGTAGAACCTTAGTCCCAGAGTTGCATAAATTTGAGAAGGGTTCATTGAGGTGTCCTTCTCATGGATCATTACCTTGTTATATGAGCCCACAATATTTAGTAGTAGAAGGATCAGTGCTAGTTGGTGCAGTAAGTTTTTGAGGAGCATAGAGGAGTTTTGGTAACAGTGCAAGAGGCACAATGTAGAATCAACAATAGTGTAGTTTTCATAGTATAAAGTTGCAAAGGCACAAATGATTTAGTATTTTGGTGACTTCTCAAATTGAGAAACTTCTAATTTATAGGTTAAACGACAGCTTGGAGATAGTTAACTAAGGTGATATTGAACTTTTCACTCAGTTAGCTCAGTAAGTTTGAGTTAGAGGGCTTGGAGTTTAGTTAAGCATGTGTGATTGCTAAATTTTAGTAATCCGATTTAGTTATTTCTATTTGTATTCAGCTAAACTAATTCCAACCATTGATATAAATAGTGGACGGTAATTTGTGTAGTGAGACAACATTCTAACTCAATGATCATCCTATCAACTAATCAATCGACTCAAAATAGCTAGTGCATGCAAGGAATTCGAATTGCTAAATTTGTGGTGGAGATTCCAAGTTATTGTACAATTAATTAATACTAGATTGTGTGTGCAATTTAGAATATTGGTCAGTTGATCAATCCTTGATAATTACACAAGGAAATAGGAAAAAGTGTAGGAACACAATTGTAGATAGCATGAGTGAAGGAAATATGAGTGTAGGTAGATTGAGTGGAGGAAGTGTGAGTGTAGGCAGAGAGAGTGTAGACTCAGTATTTTCCAGAGTAGTCTCAAGAGGTTGGAGGAGGAATAAAATGGCTAAGTGTTGGCCAGAGGTCCTCTGTAAGTAGAGAGAAAGGTTATTCACTTGTAGGTTGAGCTCAAAGTGAGAAAGTAGTTATAAAACATTCTCTATTCATTTGATTAATGCAAAGAGGCTTGAGGGGGTTTTCCCAGATGGGTTCCCTTAGAAAAAAAATTGCATGTGTGATTTTTCTTATTGCATGTTTGAGAATGTTGTTCTAAATTGTGAATTATTTTCCATAGAGAAGTAGAGTATAATTGTGTCCCTTAATTTTAGATTAAATTTCTTGAGCAGTTACAATTCTATCACCAAATTTCTACAATATCAAATTGTTGCAATAACAATAACTATATGATAATCCTAGCATTGACATCAAGTTTTTTATTTAAATACTTAATGATTGCATGATAAATGTGCACAAAACTTGGTACCCTGTAATGTAATTTCTAAACTTATTCAAGGAATGTACAACATGCAAGATCTTTTTCAATGATAGTATAGTTGGGTTCAACCATGGACAAATTATTACTAATGAAATAGATGACATAAGGAAAATTGCCTTCGATTTGTCCCAAGGATGCCCCTACAACTTTATCAGATGCATCTGTGTGAATATGGAAAGCCAAGACCCAATTTGGGCCCTTGAGAATTGGTGTAGTTGTGAAATTCTTGTTGAGCTCTTCAAATACTTTTTAACACTGGTCTGTCCAACAAGAAATTGAATTTTCTGTTAGCAATCCAAACAAAGGTGAGGTAGTTTTACTAAAATCCTTGATAAATCTCCTATAATATCTAGCTAGTCTTAAGAATAACCTAGCATCCCTTTTCTTATGTGGAATAGGGACTCTTCTGATAATGGTAATCATGTTAGCATTAACTTGAATCCCTTCCTTGGAGAGGAAGTGACCAAGAACAATCCTCGCATTCATTAAAAAATCAATTTTTTTTGGACATAAAGAGAGATTAATTTCAATGCATATTTTCAAAAATTTACTCAAGTTAGACAAGGCTTCCTAGAACACATCTCCATAAGGAGTGAAATCATCCATATGAATTTCAACCAAGTCATGAACAATACCAAAAAAAGTACTCAATACTATCTTCTAGAAGGTAGCAAGGGCATTACACAAGACAAAAGGAGGGACCCTATAGGAAAAATTCCCCCATCAACATGTGAAGGTGGTTTTATCTTGGTCTTCAAGATTTATTTGGATTTGATTGTACCCACTGAAACCATCCAAAAATGAAAAGAACTTTTTCCTTACAAGACCATCCAAAACTTAATCAATAAAAGGTAAGGGAAAATTATATTTCTTGGTAGTCTTATTAAGTTCCCTGTAATCAACACAAGCTCTTTGTTTCCCATTCTTTTTGGGCACAATAACGAGAGGTGATATACATTCACTAGCTAAAATAGGATAAATGAATCTTGCAACTGACAATTTCTGCAATTATTCTTTTACTATGTCTTTAAGGGAAGGGTTTTGTACGTTTTAACACTATACAAAAACTACATGCAAACGAATTCTTCAAGAAAAAATATAAACAATGGTATGAATAAAAAACAAATATAGACATATATTTTCCCTAGATCTGAAATATGGGACTACCATATTGATTTTTCATTATATTCATTTCAATGTTACAAAACATATATATACATGCTGAAGAATTCATAAACCCCAATCTGATAATCATGGATTAGAACATAATGGTAGTTCCCTTGACTGGATCTCCAAAATACCATGGGAAAAAGTACATCATGCCCAAAATCATGTGCAAAATCCATGCAAAAAACCATGGGTAGGTCTACCCACCATCTTTGGATCCTCCCCCCATCCTTGGGTCCACATAAAAAAAACAAATTCTAGGGGTGTTTCTCTAGACCCCATGTAGGAAGGCTCCATGACCACCTGTAACCCCCCCACCATGCCCAGTGCAACATACAACTCATTCCACTAGTCATGGAAATAATATAACACATACCCAACATTATTCCACTTGTTGTTTTATTTCCACATAGGGGGTCATAGGAGGGCTCTTTTATTGGTCTAGGCCTTGTTGGCTTATTGGGGCCTCACCCAGGTTCAAAGTCAAGTTAGCCAAAAAAATCCCAGTACTACTGGCCCTTTCGACAACAGTTTGCGTAGTGCGGATTGAGGTCTCACCCGAAGTAGTATGGGAGGGTGCTAGAACCAAGTTTCCACACCCTGGAGATGTCTGATGAGTTCAAGTGGTCCACTGTTTGACCCTACGCTCAGGTTTCTTCACGCACTTTCTTGTACCTCGCAGCTCGATATACTGCCTACGCATAGCCCTACCTAGGGCTAAACATTACACTTCTACATTATTACCCTAGACTTTACTAATATTCTAATGTTATTTGATTATCCTAGCCTACTTGCCTACTTTAAGTTATACTTAACAACATAAACCATTCATACAGGTGCACAGTAAATAAACAATATATTCGCAAATTATATAAAACATGCATTAACTATAGGGGTTCGCGTACTCAGCTACGGACTACAAGGCCTCCGCGCACTCAGCTACGGACTACTAGGCATCTGCACACTCAGCTACGAACTACTAGGCCTCTATGCACTCATTGCAGAGCCTTCTCCTACTCTATGACCCAAAGACACACTTTACACTTGCGACACAATCACTTAGACTTGTTATTCTTATCTATTTTTTTCTTTTAGAATTAGAGCCTTTCTATATTTATACAAGCCCATGGTCCACAGACCATGGGTAGGTCTATCTAGTTGAAGTTACATTACAAAACTAGGGAGAACAACCTTGTGTCTCTATCATAATTTTTGCACTCTGCGCTCGCAATTCGCGGAGCTTTACAACAAAATTCAATCAAAAATTTGGCTTTGAGCCCCAAAACATGCCTTGGGGGGATTCCATGCCCAACAGGCCCCCAACACAAAAATCATGACTCACCCTCGAGTCACCCTATTGGTGCAACGATCTTTGCGTGGAGTCCCTCTAACTGTTCTCGAACTGAGCGGAGGTCAGTAACTTACTAAGTTGCGACTTGTTGGATCTACTGCATACACTGTTCCAAGACCTCTGTGTCTGAACTACTTCTCTACATCTATATCGGTATCTGTTGCATATGTTTATAGTACCACACCTTTGTCCAGATCCTTGGAACATGGAAAATGTGCTTCTGCCAGCTAGTCAGATAGTCAGACCACCCGTGTAGGGCTTCAAGCATCTACCATTGACTTTTCCTAGGAAAGGTTCCCCATTTAGTTTGACTAGCTGGACTGTGCCTCCGTCTGTGACCTCCTTTAACCACATATGGTCCCAGCCAATGCATTCTAAACTTTCTCGGAATTTTTTCAAACTTATTATCATACATCAGCACTAAGTCATTTACCTTGAAGGTGCACAACTTAATATGGAAATCATGCCAGGCCTTTTTACGCTGCTTTTGTAATTGTTGATGATAGCCAGCCAAGAACTATTCCTCCTCAAGTTCTTCTAATTGTATGAGCCTTTCTTCGAGAGCTTTGTCCCGTTAGTTTCTTGCACGTTGTCCTATAAGCCCATAGTACTGCAGGTACGCGCAAGTCCTAATCGCTTCGTTGCACATTTCACACTTTGGTTAGCGAAATCTACACTATTTTGTTGAATGCTTCTACTGACCCATTGGCTTGTGGGTGATATGGTGTGTTTTTCGGATGATACACCTGGAACTCCTCAGTGAGTGCATTGATGGTTTCATTCAAAAAATGTGTACCGCGATCACTCATTAAGATTTTTGGATAGCCAAATCAGGTCAACACATGTTCAAACAAGAACTTCACAGTCATAGTAGCCATGTAGTCTTTGACCAGCTATGCGTCTACCTAGCACATCAGGTACTACGTCGCGGTGATGATGTATCACACGCCCATTTTTCCCTAGGGTTTGATAGGTCCCACAAAGTCAATTGTGCACTTTTCGAAGGGTTGCAGTGTCATTTGTCGATTCAATAGAATCTTGTCCCTCCACAATGGTTTACAAGTCCTTTGGCATATATCACAGGCCTTACAGTGTGCTTTTGAACCCTAATGAAGGGTTGGCCACCACAACCCGGTGCTGAGAATCTTTCGTACGGTCGCTCTTCTTGCATAGTGTCCTCCTACAGTGCCCCCATGTGCTTTCGCGAGGATCTGACTTTGTTCAAATTCAAGTACGTACCTTTGTAATATCTCATCATTTCCCATTTTGTATAGGTGCCCCGCGATGATAGGTAAATCCACGGTGCACACCACGAATTCCTTCTTTTTTTGAATAGAGTATTCCTTCAGCACAGTCCCTATTGTAAGAAAGTGGATTATATCTTTGAAGTTTCCATCCGTGATGCACACAACAAAAATTTGTGCATCAGGTAATCCTTCATCCAAACTAGTAGGTTCCTTTCCGTCTCAATACATGACAAGGGATGTAGTCCTGCATTTAGGCATCCAAGTTTTACCATGACCTCAAAGTCATATTCTTAAAACAATAAGAGCCACCTATAGATGCACCCCTCGAACACAGGCTTATTGACCAAGCACTTTAGCATGGAATGGTCTGTATACATCTTGAAATGTCCTCCTTGCAAATAGTGTTGTTATTTTTGGAGCGTGTACACCATTGCTAGTGCCTCGCACTCGGTTGTGGAATAGTTCTTTTTGGCTTTTGATAGTCTTCAACTTGCAAACATGATAGGGTGATCCAAGCCCTCTCCACCTTCTTGTTTTAGCACCACACCCAATGCTATGCATGATGAATCAACATGGACATGAAACTCCACATCCCATTTTGGGCTAGTATTAGGGTTGAGGCTAATTTCCCGTTTAGGACATCCAAGCTCTTCATGCAATCATCATTCTAGCAGAATGTGACATCCTTTTTCAAGGTGTTGGGTGTGGAGCATGATTATTTAGAGGTCTTTGTTTCAGTTGGATGTATACCCTAGGAAGTTTGTACACCCCTCCATGCAAGGGGGTGCAGGGGGGACTTGTCCCCCCCGCGGAGGTTTAGGGGGGCTGATCCCCACCGGTTGGGGGGTTCGGGGGCCAGCGGTCCCTCGATTGACCCCGAAGCTAAAAACGAATGTAAAATTGCCTTGTAAAAGTATAGTAATTTCTAGTCAATCTGGGCCGTTCATTAGCCGGCTGATCTGATGGTAGAACTTATGTTTAGTTTAGGGTTTTTTTCCCTAGAAGGCAACCCCTCTCTTCATATGAGGGCATTGTATTGAGGCTGTGTAATAGATGTGTATTTTCTAAGCGAGAAATAGAGAGGTGAGATTGTGAGATAAAACAGAGGATATTACAGTGGATTTGTTGTAGGTTGTGTATCTTCCTTTTGCTGGATAATAGAAAGGAAGGATTGGCTATTCGGGGTGGACGTAGCCCAAATTGGGTGAATCACGTATATCTATGTCTCTCTGGTTTTATGTGTTTGTGTTTTTCCGCATATTATATGTCTTACATTTCTCTGTCATATATAATATTTTTCTAACAACTGGTATCAGAGCCGAAGGTCTATTTGGCTAACAAAATCGTGAGAGAGAAGGGTTCCTAGTTCGAGTGGGAGTAATGGCGAAAGATGGTAAGTTTAGGGTCGAGAAATTTAACAGCCAAAACTTCTCACTGTGGAAGATGCAGATGGAAGATTATCTGTATCAGAAAGATCTTTCCCTACCATTGGGTGGAAAAACAAAGATGTTAATGGGTATGACAGATGAAGAATAGAACCTTCTCAATAAAAAGGCACTCGGAACAGTACAGTTGTGCCTCATAGCTTCAGTTGCCTTCAACATTTCGAAGGAAACAACGACACAGGGTTTGATTAAGGCGTTGATGAAACTATATGAAAAACCCTCTACCTCAAACAAGTTATTTCTTATGAAATGATTATTTAATATAAAAATGTCAGAAGGTGGATCTATCGCAGACCATTTAAATGATTTTAATATTGTTACAAGTCAATTGAGTTCTATAGGGGTAAACTTTGATGATGAAGTTAGAGCTTTGTTATTCTTGTGCTCATTACCAGAAAGTTGGAATGGTTTAGTAATGGCAATTAGTAACTCTGTTTCTGGATCTAGTACTTTAAATTTTGATGATATTGTCGGTGTTATCCTTAGTGAGGAAATGTGCCAGAAAAGCTCCGGTGAGACATCGGGTAATGCTTTGGGTGCAGAGTCTAGGGGAAGAAAAATGGAAAGAGGAAAGAGCTTAGGATATTGTAGTAAATCAAGGAAAGGCAGATCCAAGTCCAGATCAAGGATAGTGTGCTGGAAATGTGGAAAGAAAGGACACCTAAAGAAAGACTATAGATCTCAAAGGGAAAAGAAGGAGATGCACAACAAGAAAATAATCATGAAGCAAATGTGACAGGTGAGGTGTTACAAGATGCTTTGATTCTTTCTTTCGAAAATATTATTGATTTTTGGGTGGTAGATTCAGGGGTCCCATTCCATGCCACACCTGATAAGAAATATTTTCATGACTATGTTCGAGGAGAATTTGGACAAGTCTGTTTGGGTGATGATAAACCCTGTAAAATTGTTGGAATGGGTAAGGTTCTTGTAAAACAACAAAATGGAAACGAATGGCTACTAAAGGAGGTAAGGCATGTTCTAGATCTGAAGAAAAATATGATTTCAATAGGGTAGTTAGGTAGTCAAGGTTGTGTGACAACTTTCACAAATAAAGCTTGGAAGGTCACCAAAGGAACCCTGGTAATAGCGAAAGGCGAAAAGGTTGGTACATTGTATTTATGCAGTGGTATTTCTAACTTTGTTAATGCTTTAACTTCCAAAGGAGAAGATGCAGCATTATGGCATCATAGGCTCAGACACATGAGTAAGAAGGGGATGAAGATTCTTCACTAAAGGAATTTGTTGCCAGGTTTGAAGAATGTTGATTTGGACTTCTGTGAGAATTGCATCTATGGAAAACATAAGAGAGTCAGATTTCTTAGAGTTGGGAAAGAAAAGAAGAGCGAAAAATTAGAGCTTGTGCATACAAATGTATGGGGACCTACTCAGGTATCATCTCTCGGTGGCTCTCGTTATTATGTTACTTTTATTGATGATGCAACTTAGAAAAACATGGATTTATTGTATTAAGAATAAATCTGATGTATTTGATACTTTCAAGAAATGGAAAGCTTTGGTTGATATTGAGACAGGAAAGAAATTGAAGTGTCTCAGATCAGACAATGGAGGTGAATATTTCAGCAAAGAGTTTGATAGGTACTATTTAGAGCATGGAATTTGCAGAGAGAAGACAGCTCCAAGAACACCACAAGAAAATGGTGTGTCAGAAAGGATGAACAGAACAATCATGGAGCGTGTAAGGTGCATGATATTGCATGCAGGATTTCCTTTACAATTTTGGGCAAATGTTGTAGATATTGTTGTTTATCTAATAAACAAAGGGCCTTCAAGTTGCTTGGATGGTGGTGTTCCAGAGGAAGCATGGACAGGTAAAAAGATAAACTACTCTCTTTTAAAGCCTTTTGGTTGTGAGGCCTTTGTCCATATTAATAAAGAAAATAGAACAAAGCTTGAGGCAACATCAAAGAAATGTACCTTTATTGGATATGGTGTTAATGATTTTGGTTTTCGCTTATATGATTATGAAAATCACAAAATCGTCCAAAGTAGAGATGTAATATTCAATGAAAATGTCTTGTATAAGAATCAGTTGCAGGAAAAGAAACAGGGAAAAGAAAACAAGGAATACATGGTTCTTAATGAGATCACTGAAAAGGTAAAGGTGCCTGAAAATAACAATAATCAACAACCACAACAACAGAAACCACCAGAACAACAACAGGCACCCCAAACACCTGAAAGTGTTGTTAGAAGATCTACTAGGATAAGTATACCTCCTGAATGATACTCTCCTTCATTATATTATTTATTATTGATTGATTCTGGTGAACCTGAATGTTATGAAGAAGCAATGTAGGTTGAAAGCAGTAAGAAGTGGGAGCTAGCCATGGAAGAAGAGATGGAACCCTTAATGCATAACTAGACTTGGGACTTAGTCAAGTTGCCTACAGGAAAAACTACATTGAAGAATAAATGGGTTTACAGGCTGAAGGAAGAAGATGGAGGAAAACAAAGGTACAAAGCTAGACTTGTGGTAAAGGGGTTTGCACAGAAGAAAGGTATTGATTATGATGGAATATTTTCTCCTATTGTTAAAATGACTTCAATCAGAACTATTTTATGTCTAGTAGCAGTTGAAGATTTGCATCTTGACAGTTAGATGTAAAGACAACCTTTCTCCTTGGGGATTTGGAGGAAGAGAAATATATGCAGTAGCCACAAGGATATGTGGTGAAAGGGAAGGAGAAACTAGTGTGCAGGTTGAAGAAGAGCTTGTATGGCTTAAAACAGGCTCCAAGTCAATGGTATCTAAAATTTGACAAGTTTATGTCTGAACAAGGTTATACTAGATGTCACTCTGATCATTGTGTTTATCTAAAAAAGAAAAGTGATGAAAGCTATATTATATTGTTATTGTATGTGGATGACATGCTTGTTGCAGGGTCTAACATGCAAGAAATAAATGTGCTCAAAATAAATTGGCAAATTCATTTGCAATGAAGGGTTTGGGAGCTACAAAACAAATCATCGGTATGAGAATAACTAGAGACAAGAAAAATTGCAAATTAACATTGTCTCAGGATGAGTACATACCAAAGGTGTTGAAAATATTTAATATGCACAATGCAAAACCAGTTAGTACACCTTTTGCTAGCCATTTCAAACTTAGTAAGGAAATGTGCCCAAAGACCCAAGAAGACATGGATTATATGTCTAAAGTTCCATATACATCAGTAGTTGGAAGCTTAATGTATGCAATGGTCTGCACAAGGCCTGATATTGCACATGCAGTGGGAGTTGTAAGAAGGTACATGAACAATTCAGGAAAGGAACATTGGATAGCAGTGAAATGGATTCTCAAATATTTGAAAGGTACCACAAATCAAGCATTATGCTTTGGTGGTTCAAACATTTCTCTACAGGGATATGTTGATGCAGATATGGCAGGTGACAGAGATAACAGGAGGAGAACTATAGGATATGTATTTACTGTAGGTGGAACAGCTATCAGTTGGGTTTCAAAAATCCAAAGTGTTGTTGCATTTTCAACAATAGAAGCAGAGTATGTTGCTGCTATAGAGGCTAGTAAAGAAATGATTTGGTTACAAAGGTTTATGGGTGAATTGGTTAAGAAGCATGATATGGGCATGTTATACAGTGATAGCCAAAGTGCCATTCATCTTGCAAAGAACTCAACATTTCATTCGAGGACTAAACACATACAACTCAAGTACCATTTCATATGATTAGTGTTGGAAGATGGAGAGTTGAAGCTGGAAAAGATACACACTAGCCAAAATCCTGTAGATGTACACCCCTCCATGTGGGGAGGTGCGAGGGGGACTTGTCCCCTCTGCGAGGGTTTGGGGGGGCTGATCCCCCCCAGCTAGGGGGTTCAGGGGCCAGCGGTCCCCCGGCGGAGGTTTCGGGGGCAGCGCCCCCAAAGCTAAAAACAGATATAAAATTGCCTTGTAAAAGTATAGTAATTTCTAGTCAATTTGGGCCATTCATTAGGCAGATGATCTAACGGTAGAACTTATGTCTAGTTTAGGGGTTTTTTCCCTAGAAGGCAACCCCTCTCTTTGTATGAGGGCATTGTATTGAGGTTGTGAAATAGATGTGTATTTTCCAAGCGATAAATAGAGAGGTGAGACTGTGAGAGAAAACAGACAATATTATAGTGGATTTACTATATGTTGTGTCTCTTCATTTTGCTGGATAATAGAAAGGAAGGACTAGTTGTTCTGGGTGGACATAGCCCAAACTGCGTGAACCACGTATATCTGTGTCTCTCTGGTTTTATGTGTTTGTTTTTTCAGCATATTATACGTCTTGCATTTCTCTGTCATATATAATATTTTTCTAACACAAGGAAGGTGTAGGAATGTGTAGGCTTGACAAACCTATTGTGTGGACTCCAGATTTGGTGCACAGACTGTGTTATCACTTAAGAGCAAATTTCTAAATTCTAAACATTAGTTTGATTCCAAAGGATTGATGTTAGTCTTGGTCTAGTCTTTCCATGGTTTGTTTTAAAGTCTAATACCTAGAAGGGAGTCTTGTTGGTATTGTCAAGGAGGGTCAACACTCTGTTTTTGCCTATCACTGGTCCTACATCACACATAAATTTCCATGTGTCAAACTTGTGTCAAGGGTTTCATGCACTACGAAACTGCCTAGGAGTTTTCGTAGCGCAAAACCTAGTCTAGGAGTTTTCGTAGCGCAAAACCCAGAATTTGCACTGGTTGCGCTACAAAATTGGGGATTCATGTAGATTCATGTCAAATCCCACCTAGCTATCCAATCTATCAGAATCGTTCATCTTACATCATCAACTATCAGTCCATACACCATGTCTATCACATGTAACCACTCATTCTCATCATTAGTTTCGTTAGGTGTCTTGGTACGCTCAAGTTTCCAATTTCAAAAAAGGGTCCAAGCGTTTTCAATTATGATTATGTTTTTGTTCATGCATGAGAAGCAAATTGACAGGATTTTAATTAGAATTCTTCGAAGTTCAAGCGAAGCAGCTTCCCTTTCCATTTCAAGCGAGGCAGTGATTGAGATAAAGACAGTGCAAGCTCTTTCAATTTTCATTTTGCAGGAATTCCATGGAGATGTCTAGAGAAAAGAAGGATCATAGGTCAGGCAGGTGTCTGAGGAATGAGCCCGAAGGCTTAGATGATCTCTTGAAGAACAGTGAAGTTGAACAAGCTTTCAAACAGGTTGGCTATTGGAGATTTTGTGAAAAACTTCAAGGAGGCCACATGCAAGTCACCAAAGAATTTGACTTCAATTTCACAAGATTAAATTCGATGGTTGGAATGCTTGAATTACCAATCTCTCCAGAGTTTATATCTGCAGTCACTAAAATTCCAAGGGGATAGGAGAGGTGGTTTAAAAACTTCAAGTTTGATATGACTCCTTGCAAGGAATTCTTAAAGCCAGAGTTCGTTGATTCATACTTAAACAAGTCAGTGCCTAGGAGCTTTGTCAAGGATTCATATGTTAATTTGCTTACCTACATACGAAGATACTTTACCTATGAGGGGAGGTATCATAAGGTGTATTCCTATCACTTCAAACTTCTGCTTCATTTCATTGGAAAGATATCTTTGGATTTTCCTTTCTATCGGTTTCGTAGCCTAGGCAAAATGTATGACAAGGTTCAATTGAAGAAAGAAGCCCGTGAGACCTTGTTGTTTCATAATGGTTTAGTCAAATTGATTTTTTTACATGAGCTCCAAAAAATAGATAGGGAGTGGTCCATTTTCTTGTTTATGTCTAGCTTCAGAATTGAAACTAGTCTCAGCCCTCAGGCTACGAGGATTTCTTCACTAGCAGTAAGTCATCGGGAAGAAACAAGATCAAGAAAATTCGTGAAATTAAAAGCCAGAAAGCAGGTGAAGGAGCCTATGAGACCACTAGTAATTCAATACACACCTTAACAGTCACAAAAGAAGAAGTTTCAGATCAAAGAAGGTGTACAAGAGAAATCCACAAGTGAAACGGTCCAAAGTAGAGTAACCAAGAGCCAACTAGCTAGAGAAAAAGGTAAGACATTAATTACTGAGGGAATCCCATCTTCAAAAGGAAGTTTGAATGATTTGCTTCAAGCTATTGACATTGAAGAATCTCCTCTGGTTCGAGCAGACTTAATTGAAGCAGGTAAAGGCAAAACCAAAAAAGCCAAAACCTCTAAGAAGCTTAAATTTGATGATCAGGCTTCTGAATTTGTTTTTAAGCCAAGAAGACCCTGTGAAAAGGCTTTCAAAAGAGATAAAAGAGGCACATACAGAAGCAAGTGAGATAGGGGAGGTAGGAAATTTACATGAAGGACCTCTGGTTCCATCAGAAACATCATCACAACTGCACAAAAATGATAGAGGTAAGGAAATTATCTCTCAACAAGAGGAATGTAGTGCTGAAGAGTTGAAAAAGAAACTGAAGCTGGAAAATATTGAAATTTAAAAACTTAGAAAAACCTCAAGGTCCCTGCAATAAAAGAAGCAAGATACATCAGAAAGATCAATGCAAAATTGAGAACTAGAATCCAAATTATGAAGAGGCAAATTGAAGATCTGAAGATACAGCTGAGCCAGCCTGAAGGACATCCTCAACTAAGAAAAACTACATAGAAAGTAAGGCTAAATCTTAAAATTTTGATGTGGATCACCTTTTGAAGTTTACTCTGAAGAATGGTATCAGTTTATTCAGTTTTGAACAAATTCATGGCCTATGGAAGATCCATTTCAAAGGTAAGAAAACTCAAGGAAGTTAAATTTTGGCATAAAACTATGTTTTTGAAATCACACAACAGTTTCGTAGTGCGCTACAAAACTACTGTAGGTGATGCCTAATGCACAGCTACTATAGTTGCATATAATGATTTTGTGGGCCAATTTTGAGAAGAAAAAGGAAATCTTTTTGAAGATGGGCATCTTAAAAGGATTACTTATAGGGTATAAACATCAAGCAAGGGAAAAACAAGGATAGGAAAGACATTCATGAACTCCAAGCTTTATGTTATGAAAATGTTCATTATTTCGTAGCTAGAACTGTTCATGATGCTTCAAGCAGCATTAAAGCAGTTTTTTGTCTTACCACGTGTATAGGAGCAAGGTCTATAGTATATGGAAAACAAGCTAATTCAATACATTTCATGTAATTAAAAGGAACAACAGGGATAATAAATTTCGAAGATCCTTTTAGAGACCAAAAGCATAAAAACAAGAACAACTTCCTAATATCCAGGAAAAGTCAAAGGATAAGGCATCCAGGATCAGCAGGGAGTTTAAAGCCACCACCAAAGCCAAACTGAAGAAGGCCACTTGTTAGTGAATGAGTTTGTATTGTAATCAATGCTAACACTAACATAATGAGGAGTTACACTCCTAATTGTTTTAGGCCTCTAGAACTGCCAGTTAACAGTCAGTTATATTAAATAGTTGGTTTTAAGTGTCAATAGGTGTCAAACTAGGAGGAATTCGAATTCCCCTCATGCTAGAGGAAGAAATCTAAGTCATGTAATGAACCCTATATATGGGAGAAAATTTAATGTATCAAGGGTTGAAAATTTTCAGAGAAACTCTTATATTGTGCTTTTGTGTAAGACTTTGTTTTAAGTAATATAGTATTTGGCTTTGCTTCTCAGGAATCAGAAGAAATTCAATGTTCAAAATGTCTTGTGGTTGTTCTCTTTTCATTATTTACAGTGGTATGAATGTATGATTACTTAGAAATAACTGACTGTGTTCTAACTTCCTTCATACATTTGTAAACTGTGTTTTCCTTTATGCTTCTGATGTACTCTCCATGTGTTGAATTCTAGATGCCCTGACTTCCATGTAAAGCTAAAATTATTTTCATACTGGATATTTTGACTCCATATGCCCAATGAATATTTTCTAGTTGTGTTTCAACCATTTATACTTCTTCAATTGTTTCATAGAGTTAGCCATCTAATTCATTATAAAAATCTTTAACCTAGTGAGAGAACCCTCTTAGGTTGAGGAGGCTAAGCCTCAGCCAAAATTTGGTTTGAAATAGCTACTCAGAGTCTTCCCGATTCGCAGCCTATCAGGGGTTGATTTTGTGATAAAAGACTGGAAGCATCGAAAGATAAGATTGTGGGAACTATGGACCATTGGCTCGATTGAATTATAGGAGGGTTTATCACCGAGTTCACAGTAGATACTTTAGTCATCTACAGAGAGGTGGAACGATGCTTCCTCAAAGGACCGTGAGGTAAGTACGTTAAATCTTTGAACACTTGGATTAAAATGCTACTGTGTGAAAAGCAAGTTATGCAAATAAATCTATGTTTGGGGCTACGTGAAGTGGGAGGATCTACAGAAACGAAGGTAGCGAATAATTAGAGACTAGTCCCTTGATTTCACCTCCACGGGAGAGTGAGGAGGAGCTTGCGAAAGTTTCACCAAGGAGTGCGATTAGTCTGATAAGATAGTGAATTCCACACATAACTCTCTGACCTACACCACCACCAATTTCACCATCTTCACCCCCATCTTCACCCACACCACCTTCGCCACCACCACAGTTCAATATTGCAAGCGAAATAAAGTTGTCGGTGTTCAAAGGAGTAGAGAACAAAGATCTGGACCAATTTTGGTTCATGGTAAAGACTCTATGGGAAGCACAAGGAGTCATGGATGACAATATGAATAAGGCAACACTGGTGAGTGCATTGCAATATCGCGCACTAATGTGGTACATTAAACATTCCAATGGCAATCTAAATGTAGGGATTGTGGATATCCAAGTTGCGCTAAACAAGGAATTTAGCAAGCCAAAATCAGAGACACAGTTGATTATTGGATTTAAGGAAATCATGATGCTTCTAGGCAAGACCCCCTAGGATCTAGATCAAAGACTAAAGGATATGATTTGTGAAGCCAACATGACCTTGACGGATGGGAAACACTGCACATGGTTTTTAGCGTTGCTAACACCACATCTAAGGACCACACTGTCATAGCAAAAGCTATCCACTTAGGCTGAGGTCTTGGATATTACAATGAGACTACATGAGACCCCTATACAAGATCCTAACTTGGGAGTCCAATAGATCCACGTGTAGTTGAAAAACTTGTGTATGGAGATGCAGAGTTTGAACCAAGACAAGACAACTTGCCCAAAAGCACGTGAGGAAGTATGGTGCATAAAGTGCAAAGGCTAGGGACATGACAAGGAGCATTGTCCAGTCTTCGTGAACTACTTGGTGAGAGGAGGGCCAATGCCATTGAGACCAGAGGCACAAGTAGGACCAAGCACAACGCTTGCATTATGGTGTGTGATTTGTTAGATAGGAGGGAAGCATGCTACAGATAACTGCCATCTATTACAGAAGTATACGCAGACGTCCCAGTAGCTATTCTATAATTTCTACAGATCAGTAGGCCATGATGAGCACACTTGTAGAAGTTATGAACTAATCATTGATCAGACTCCTACCTACAGGGTTTAAACTGAAACACAAGCCCTTGATCAAAATGTAGGGATGACATGCACTAGATTTTAGGGGTGTGGATGCGGTCAAGGTGGAAAGGGACCAGGAAGGGGTCGTGGATAGCTGATCTGTTACAACTACAGAGGCATAGAGAATTATGCCCCTAATTGTACAAATCCAATGAGAGAATCATGTTTATATTCTACCCAATTTGATCATGAGATGGAGGACTGCCCCACACTGATAGTGAGGTTGTGTGATAAAGGAACACTCCAACCTTCCCCGACTCAGAACCTACAAATGATGAGGTCTGAGCTGCCCGAAGAGGACCCAAATGTAAACATTGTGCTCCAAAGTAGTATCACAATAGGGGATGACAAGGGCAAGCAACCCGAAGAGAGTGCCTGGATCAACAAGACTCCAACAAAGGAACCAAAATTTGATTTGGAGAACACTAAGGATACATTCATGGAGCTAAGAAGAGCTTCAAAGAGGCCTCCACTTCAGGTAGTAAAGACAAACTAGAATCGGAGATGGACCCGTCAATGCTCACTACCTTTTTAGAGACATGCATGAAGCTACTGTGCGACAAAAAAGTAGTGAAGGGATTACAAGAACTCATCATTAGATGTGTTAGCTCAGGAGAGCCACACTTATTCCAGAAGCTCAGAAAGCACACAACGTGAATATGAAAGGAGATACGATTGATTGAGCAAATTGGGAATATGAAATGGATCAAGTGATTTTGGATCTAGGATCGGATGTGAACGTCCTACCAAACTAGACATGGGAGGGCATGGGCAATCCCGCATTGCAATGGTCTCCTATTAAATTGCGAATGGTGAATCAACAAAAGATCCTACCAATGGGAAGATTGCAAGGAATAACGATAGATATCAAAGGTGCGAGTGTGCTTGCAAATTTCAAAGTAATAGTGATTGTTGATGACAACAATCTCTATCCCGCACTACTAGGAATAGGTTGGGCCACTAACATGAATGGAGTGATAAATCTAAATAACGGCAAGATGATTTTTGAGAAAAAGTCACTACATGTAGTCATACCTTTAGACCCTCCGAAGGATCGTGCTACACAGAGCTGGTGCGCAATGCGACAACGATGACGATATACACTGTATCTACAGGATAACCACGCGGGAGCAGGATTGGGTGAATCCAACAATGAATGGCAGGGTTTCGTGGGAACATGAAATCTCCTGAACCTCAGATTTAGATGAAGAGATAGAATGATGGTAGAATCGATTACACAGGGTAACCACGCTCAATTGCAACCTGATGATAACGTCACTACGCTATGTAGCAATGGAAGAAAGAGATCTACCTATGTATGACGGTTTGGATGAGGTGGATGATTTCCTGAACAAATTTGAAAAAGAAGTACCAGAACACTAGCATTTTGATGCTCCAAAATGGGCACTACGCGCTATGCACGTAAGGTGGTGGGGTATGCACCAATATAATTTTGAGGACTGGTAGCAATGTGGAAGGATGATGCGCCTAGGATTTGGGAAACCTCAGATGTGGCTAACAAACAAGTATGATGGATAGGATGATCCATGTGCACACCTCGCGAAATGGACCAAGGTCTACGAGAAAGAGCCACAACCTAAGTGGGTGCATCTATTCTGTCATACCTTGGATATGATATCCATGAATCGGTATACTGAGACGGAGCTCCACCATGGCATGAGAAAATGGGACATCTTGCGCGAAAGATTCCTCTTAACCTTCATGTTTGAGGATCGTTGGTGGATACTGTTGATGATGCGCTATAAGCAGTAAAAGCAATTATCTTCAAAATACCCTTGGATCCAATGGAGGTGCTTCAGCCGGAATGGGTGACCCAAGTGAGCTGCACGCTAGAGTGTTACAATGTAAATATTGAGGAGGATGATGAGGATCCATGGAAAATTAACATTCAAGAAACTAAAGGCTGTCACAAGGTTTGAGGACCATTGATTGAAGATCTTGACATCACCGCACTACTAAAAACAAAGTAGGTAAACATTGGGATGGAGGCTGAACCAAATATGAAATGCTCAGTGATTATTGGGATGATGCCACGGTGGATAAGGTCATTGAGTTACTCCACGAGTATGAAGACTTATTCATGACCAATATTATAGACTTAAAAGGGATCATTGGCGACTTAGGGATGATGAAGATCACCCTAAAACATGACACGAAGCTGGTTAAGTAGAGGCCTTACTGCTTGAATCCAAAGTATAAGGAAAAGGTTCGTGTAGAACTAAACAAAATGCTCGCAACCGGAATTATTGAGCTGATGGAAGAATATGACTAGGTGAGCCCTATGGTAGTGTAGGAGAAAAAGCAGAAAGGCGAGATAATAATATGCATGGACCTCAAGAAGTTGAATGACGCCTGTGTACATGATGCATTCCTGACACCGTTCACAGAGGGCGAACAAGAAGTATACTCTTTCATGGGCGGGTTCTCATGGTACCACCAGATCAAAATCACGACAAAAGACAGGAGCAAGGCAACCTTTGCAACAGAATGGGGCTGCTTTCAATACATAGTTATGATTTTTGGGTTGAAGAACGTGCCAACCATCTTTTCACGAATCGTTGTTGCTGCATTCAAGGAATACATCCACAAGTTCTTGGAGGTCTATTTGGATGATTGTATTGTCTTTGGATTGGTTAAGCACCACATAGCAAGCTTACGCTTGATGTTGGATACTTGCCAACAACACCAGATTTCGTTGAACCTTAAGAAGTGCACATTCCTCATTCCCTTTGGGAACATGATGGGACATGTCTGCAAATAGGGGCTGATGGTAGACCCCACAAAGATTGTGGTGATTCTAAATTTGGAAGCACCACAAAGTGTTAAACAGCTGCGCACTACCTTGGGACACACAGGGTACTACAGGAAGTTCATTAAAATCTATGCCCAAATCACCGCACTAATGGAGAAACTATTGAAAAACGATGTCACATTTTGTTAGAATGATGATTGCATGAAGAGCCTAGATGTCCTAAAGCGGAAATTGGCCTCCGTTCCTATCCTGGTCTTCCCAAAATGGGATGTGGAGTTTCATGTCCATGTTGATGCGTTGTGTATCGTGCTGGGAGTAGTGCTCACACAAGAGGGCGGAGAAGGCTTGGATCACCATATTGCATTTGCAAGTCATAGATTATCCAAAGCCAAGAAGAACTATTCCACAACTGAGTGAGAGGGATTGGCAATGGTGTACACGCTCCAAAAATACCAGTACTATTTGCTATAAGGACATTTCAAGATGTATACATACCATTCCGCACTAAAGTACTTGGTCAATAAGACTGTGTTGGGGGGGTGCATATGTAGGTGGCTCTTATTGTTCCAAGATTATGATTTTGAGGTTGTGGTAAAACCTAGACACCTGAATGAAGGACCGGATCACTTGTCACATATTGAGAAAGCGAGGAACCTACTAGTTTGGAGGAAGGATTACCTAATGCACAACTCTTTGTTGTGCACATCACAGATGGGAACTTCAAAGATATAATCCACTTTCTAACAATAGGGACTGTGCCAAAGGAATACTCCATCCAACAAAAGAAGGAATTGGTGGTGTGCGCGACAGATGTTTCTATCATCACGGGGCACCTATATAAAATGGGCATGCTGAGATATTGCAAAGGCACATACCTAAATTTGAACAAAGTCAGATCCTTGTAGAAGCACATAGGGGTGTTGTAGGAGGACACCATGTAGGATGAGTGACCACACAAAATATTCTTCACGCAGGGTTGTGGTGGCCAACCCTTCACCAGGATTCGAAAGCACATTGTAAGGCCTGTGATATATGTCAAAGGATCGACAAACCATCACGGAGGGACGAGATGCCATTGAAACCAAAAATGACACTATAGCCATTCGAGAAATGGGCAATCGACTTTGTGGGACCTATCAAACATCAAGGAAAAATCGGTGCATGCTACATCATCACCATGACAGAGTACCTGACACGATGAGCGGAAGCGCAAGCGGTCAAAGACTGCACAGCCGCTATGGCTGCGAAGTTTTTGTTTGAACACATGTTGACCCGATTTGGATGTCCAAAGATCTTAATGAGTGATTGTGTACACATTTGCTAAATGAAACCATCAGCACACTCACAGAAGAGTTCCAGGTGTATCATTAGAAAAGCATACCATATCACCCACAAGCCAATGGGACAGTAGAAGCATTTAACAAAACACTGGAGACTGTGCTAACCAAAGTGTGCAATGCACAACGAAATTATTGGGACCTGGGCGTACCTAGAGTACTATGGGCTTATAGGACAATGTGCAAGAAAGTTATGGGACAAACACCTTTCCGGTTAGTTTATGCCATGGAAGTTGTCATACCAATGGAGTATATTATACCTAGCCTATGAATAGCCATGCTCATAGGTATGATGGACTGCGAAGCTCTGGAGGAAAGGCTTGCACAATTGGAAGAACTTGAGGAGGAACAATTCTTGGTTGGTTTTCATTAGCAGGCATAAAAGCAGCATGAAAAGGATCGACACGATCACCATATTAAGTTATGCACCTTCAAGGTAAATGATTTAGAGTTGTTGTATGACAATAAGTTTGAAAAATTCTTGGGAAAGTTTAGAATGCATTGGCTAGGACCATGCGAAGTCACGATGTTTGTGTTGGGGGCCTATTGGGCATGGAATCCCTCCCAAGGCATGTTTTGGGGCTCAAAGCCCAAGGTTTTACTAAATGTTGTTGTAAAGCTCTATGAATTGTAGGCGCAGAAGTGTGTTAGAGTCACAGGGTTGTCCACCCTAGTTTTGTAATGTAATGTCAGCCATTGTATAAATATAGCTATGATCTAAGTGTAAGAGATAGCGAAGAGAAGTAGTAGAGAGAAAGAGGAATATTCTGAGTGACTAAGTGTGTCTCTTGGTCAGAGAGTAGGAGAAGGCTCTGCAGTTGAGTGCGTAGAGGCCTAGTATTCCACAACTGAGTGCGCAAACCCCTATAGCTGAGTGCATAGGGCAGAGTCAAGTCTGTAACCGAGGAAGAAATTAATAAAGAGAATTTTGTTATCAAGTTGTGTATTTGTTCTTGGCTTAATGCATGTTTGATATAATTTGCGAATATATTGTTTCTTTACTACGTGCACCTATATGAATGGTTTATATTGTTAAGTATAACTTAAAGCATGCAAGTGGGCTAAGATAATCAACTAACATTGGATTTCTAGTAAGCACTTGGGTAATAACAGTGTTTAGCCCCTGAGTAGGGCTGCGCAAAGGAAACATCTTAGGTTGTGAGGTATAGGAAAGTGTGCGTAGCGATGTGTGTGCAAGTTTGAACCACAGATAACTTGGACTCATTAGACATCTCCAAGGTGTAGATACCTAGTTCTAGCACTCTCCCATACTACTTCGAGTGAGACCTCAAGTCTGTGCTCCGTGGACTATTGCAAAAAGGGTCAGTAGCATTGGGATTTGTTTGGCTAAATCACCTATGAACGTGGGTCAGGCCCCAATTAGCCAACATGCGCGATTATCTGGGCATAGCTTTTGATGAACTTCCTGTAGTACCCTTTGTGTTCCAAGGTAGCATGCAACTATTTAACAATTCACAGTGCTTCAAAATTTAGAATTACTACAATCTTTGTGGTGTCTACCATTAGTCCCTGTTTGCAGACCACATGTCCTAGTAGGTTCCCAAAGGGAACGAGAAACGTACACTTCTTAAGGTTTAGCACAATCTAATGTGGTCGGAAAGTATCCAGCATCAAGCATAAGCTTGGTACATGGTGCTTAACCAATCCAAAGACAGTTCAATCATCTAGATAAACCTCCAGGAAGTTGTGGATATATTCTTTGAAGGTGGCAAAAACTATGCGCGAAAAGATGGCTAGTGCATTTTTTAACCCAAATGACATGACGGTGTATTGAAAGTAGCCCCTTTCAGTGGTGAAGGTGGTCTTACTCCTGTCTTCTGATGCATTTTTGATCTGGCGGTACCCTGAGAACCCATTGGTGAAAGAATATGCTTCTTGTTTGCTGACATTTTCTAATACTTTATACGTCAACGGGGTTAGGAATGGGTCATGTACATAGTCATCATTCAACTTCTTGAGGTCCACACATATTGTTATCTCACCCTCCTGCTTTTTGTCCTACACTACCATAGGGCTCACCCAGTTGGATTCTTCCATCAACCCAATAATTCCAGCTGTGAGTATCTTTTCTAGTTCTACATGGACCTTTTCCTTGTACTTCGGATTCAAGAGGTAAGGCCTTTTCTTAACTGGCTTCGCGTCGGGTTTTAGGGTGACCTTCATCATCCCTAACTTGCCAGAGATCCCCATTAAGTTTGTAATCTTGTTCGGGAATAAGTCTTGGTACTCGCAGAGTAATTCAATGACCTTATCCACCGTGGCATCATCCCAATAGTCACCGAGCATTTCACACTTTGGTTCAGAGTCCATCCCAATGTTTACCTACTTTGTTTTTAGTGGCACTGTGATGTCAGGATCTTCAATCAATGGTCCTTGAACCTCGTGATAGCCTTCAGTTTCTAGAATGTTAATTCTTCATGGATCCTCATCATCCTCTTCAATGTTTACATTGTAACACTCCAGCGCGCAGCTCATTTGGGTCGCCTATTCCGGCTGAAGCATTTCCACTGGCTCTTGGGGTATTCTGGGGCATTTTGGAGTATTGGTGAGGTGTGCATGTGGGTCATCCCATCCATCATATTTGTTTTTTAGTTGCATCTGAGGCATCCTAAACCACATGTGCATCATCCTTCTGCATTCGCTAGTCCTCAAAACTTCTTTGATGCGTACCCTACCACCTTGCGAGTGTAGAGTGCAGTACCCATTTCAAAGCATCGAAACGCTACTATTTTGGTACTTCTCTTTCAAATTGGTTTAGGAAATCATCCACCTCAGTCAATCCATCATACATAGGCAGATCTCTTACCTATGTTGCCAGGCAGCGCAATGACCTTTTCATCATGTTGCAATTTAGCGTGGTTGCCTCGTGTAACTTGTTCTACCACCATTCTATCTCCTCATATAAATCTGAGGTGCAAGAGCTTTCGCGCTCCCACAAAATGTTGCCATCTGCTATTAGATTCACCCAGTCCTACTCCCACATGGTTATTTGGTAGATACAATCTAGATCATCATCGCTCTCATAGTCACGCATCGGCTCTGTGTAGCGTGATCCTTCTACAAGATCTAAAGGTACCACTACACAGTGACATTTTCTCAAAAATCATCTTGTGTTTCTTTAGATATTTCACTCCATTCATGTTAGTGGCCCAATTTATTCTGAGTAGAGAGAGATAATTATTTTTGTCATCAAAAATATCTATCACTTCGAAATCTGCAAGCGCACTTGCACCTTCAATATATACCAATATTCCTTGCAATCTTCCCATAGGTAGGATCTTTTGTTGGTTCGCCATTCATAATTGAATAGGAGACCATTGTAACACAGGCCTGCCCATGTGCTCCCATGTATGCTTTGGCAAGACGTTCACATCTGATCCTATATCCATAATCACTTGATCCATTTCATATTCCCCGATTTGCGTAGTCAATCTCATCTCTTTTCATGTTCTCATTGTGTGCTTTCTGAGCTTTTCGACTACACGTGGTTCTCCTGGCGCAGTCCCAACACATCTAGTTATGAGTTCTTATAGCCCCTTCATATCCTTGTTGTCGCACAATAGCTTCATGCATGTCTCTAGAAAGGTAGTGAGCATTGATGGGTCCATTTCTAGTTCCAATTTGTCTTTACTACCTGAAGTGGAGGCCTCCGTGAAGCTCTTCTTAGCTTTCATTAATGTATCCTTAGCGCGCTCCAAATAAAATTCAGGTTCCTCTATTGGAGCCTTGCAAACCCAGGCACTTTCTTTAGGCTACTTGCCTTTGTCATCTCCTATCGTGATACCACTTTGGAGCACAATATTTACATTTGGGTCTTCCTCGCATGGCTCAGACCTCATCATTTGTAGGTTCTGAGTTGGGGGAGGTTGGAGTGTTCCTTTATCACGCAACCTCGCTATTAGCATGGCACTGTCCCCTATCTCATGATCAAACTGGGTATAATATAAACATGATGGCCTCATCAGATTTGTACAATCATGGGCATATTGCCCTGGCCCTCTGCAATTGTAACAAATCAGCTAGTTGTGACCTCTTCCTGGTCCCATTCCACCTCGACCTCATCTGCACCCCTGAAATCCAATGCGCACAATCCCTGCATTTTGATCAAGGCCCATGTTTTTGTTTTGGTCTGAACTCTGTAGTTAGGAGTCTGATCCATCATCAGTTCATAACTTCTGCAGGTGCACTCATCATGGCCTACTAACCTGCAGAAATTACAAAACATCTGCTAGGAAATTTGCGTACACTTCTGTAATAGATGGTAGTTATCTGTAGCATGCTTCCCTCCTATCTGAAAAATTGTGCACCATAATGTAGGCATCATGCTTGGTCCTACTTGTGCCTCTGGTCTCAATGGCATTGGGCCTGCTCCCGCTAGGTAGTTCGTGAAGACTGGACAATGGTCCTTGTCATGTCCTCGGCCTTTTCACTTTACGCACCATACCTCCTCACACACTTCTAGGTAAGATGTCCTATTTTGTTTCAAACTCTACATCTCAAGACACAAATTTTTCAGCTGCACATGGATTTGTTGAACTCCCAAGTTAGGATTTTGTATCGAGATCTCGTGCAATCTCATTGTGATCTCCAAGGCCTTAGCCTGAGTGGATAGATTTTGCTGTGACAACGCATTCCTTAGATGCAGCGTTAACGATGCTACAAACCATGTGTGGTGCTGCCCATCCATCAAGGTCATGTTGGCTTCATGAATCATACCCTTCAGTCTCTGATCCAGCTTCCACGGGGTCTTGCCTGGAAGCATCGCAATTTCCTTAAATTTGATGATCGACTGTGTCTCTGATTTTGGCCTGCTAAATTTCCTATTTAGTGCAACTTGGATATCCGCGATCCCTGCATTTTGGTTGTCATTGGAATGATTAATGTACCACGTCATTGTGCGATCCTGCAAAGCACTGACTAGTGTTGCTTTCTTTATATTCTCATCCGTGACTTCCTGCTCTTCCAATACAACCTTTACCATGAACCAAAATTGGTCTGGATATTCATTCCATACTCCTTTGCACACCGGTGATTTTATCGTGTTTGCCATATTAAGCTGTGATGGTGGCAGAGGTGGTGTGGGTGAATACAAGGGTGAAGATGGTGAGACTAGCGGTGGTGTAGGTGGAAGTGGTATGAGTGGAATTCAATGCCTTATCAAACTGATCGCACTTCTTGGTGAAACCTTTGCGAACTCTTCCTCACTTTCTCGTGGAGGTGAAATTAAGGGGCTAGTTTCTAGTTCTATGCTACCTTTGTTTATGTAGATACTCCCACTTCGCGTAGCCCCAAACATCAATTTATTTGCATAACCCTCTTTTCACACAGTAGCATTTTAATCCAAGTGTTCAAATATTTAACGTACTTACTTCGTGGTCCTTAACAGAAGCGTCATTCTGCCTTGCTATAGCTGACTGAAGTATCTATCGTGAACTTGGTGATAAACCCTCCTATAATTCAATCGAGCCAATGGTCCACAATCCACGCGATATTATATTTCGATGCTTTCAGTCAGTGCACCAACTCTGGATTCCAGACAATAGGTTTTTCGAGCCTACACCTTCCTTGACTATCTGCTAGCTTCACGATCCACTCGTACAACTCATAGGGGAAGGATGCAAAAAAAATTTCATGGATTTCCATGTATAAGTAGCAATATAACTACTCTTCCTTCTATAATTGCAAATTCCTATTTTCCTGCTTCGTGAACTCGTGAATCTTCTTGTCCAACCACTCTTCAATTCCTTTCTTTGTCGGATTCTAGTGATACAACATCAGATATCTCTATGTAGATCTTGGTCCAAACAATGGAACCATTTGCTGGCTTATTAAGGCCTGACCCAGGTTTAGAGTTAAGTTATCCAAACAAATCCTGGTACTATTGGCTCTTTTAGCAACAGTCTACGGAGCGCGGATGGAGGTCTCACCTGAAGTAGTATGGGGGGGTGCTAGAACTAGGTTTCCGCACCCTGGAGTTTTCTGATGAGTTCAAGTAGTCTCTGGTTTGACCCTACACAGGTTTCTCATAGCCTGATATACTGCCTACATGCAGCCCTTCCCAGGGCTAAACGTTGTGCTTATGCATTGTTACCAAATACTTTACTGATATTCCAATGTTAGTTGATTATCCTAGCCTACTTGCATGCTTTAAGTTATACTTAACAACATAAACTATTCATATAGGTGCACGCAATAAATAAACAATATATTCGCAAATTATATCAAACATGCATTAACCCAATAACATATACACATAATTATGATAACACTTCTCTTTATTAATCCCTTCCTCAATTACAAACTCAACTAAGTCGTAGGGGGTCCACGCACTCAGCTATGGACTACTAGGCCTCCGCGCACTCAGCTGCAGAGCCTTCTCCTACTCTACGACCCAAAGGCACACTTTACACTTGTAAATCAATCACTTAGACTTGTTATTCTTCTCTATTTTTTTCTTTTACGCTTAGAGCCTCACTCTATTTATACAATCCCATGGTTCGTGGACCATGGGTAGGTCTATCCAATCGTAATTACATTAAAAAACTAGGGCGAACAACCCTGTGACTCTATCATACTTTTCACACTCTGTGCTCACAATTCGTGGATCTTTACAACAAAATTTGGTAAAAAATTGGGCTTTGAGCCCCAACATGCCCAATAGTCCTACAACGCCCATTGATTCTTTACAACAAGAAAACTTCTCAGTGCTCACAAAATTCGTCAATGTATCTACAACATTCTTCAAAGTGTCAACCTTTACTAACAACACCTTTTTGTCCTCAATCATATCCCTCAAAAAGTGATATTGAACATCAATGTTCTTTGTCTTTGAATGATAAGCATGGTTCTTATCCAAGAAAATATCACTTTAGTTGTCACAATCTATCCTTATAGCTTGCTTCACCAACCCCATACTTGAACACAATCTCTGCAAATGAACTTCTTCCTTGCTTGCATAATTGGTTACCATGTATTCAACCTTTGTAGTTGAAAGTTCCACTACAAAATGCTTATTACTCATTCAAATGACTGCTCCTCTAAATAGGTTAAACACATACCCAGTTGTATATCTTCTTTCATCCATATCTCCAGCCCATTCTTCATCAACAAAGCCACAAATGTCCAAAAATCTATCCAATCTTGCTCTTCCTTGGTAGCACAAACCATAATCACTAGTGCCACACAAATACCTAGAAACCTACTTCACTGTTGTCCAATGCTCCTTCCCTAGTTTCAACATAAACTTGCTCAATACTCACACTACATGTGTAATGTATGGTCTGATGCAAACCATTCCATACATCAGGATAACAACTACACTCGCATATGGAACATGAGACATGTCCTCATCATCTTCTTGTGTCTTAGGACATTGTTGAAAAATGAATTTACACCTATAGGAAGAGGAGCCTTCACTGGTTACTACCCTACATATTAAAGCTATGCAAGATTGTCTCGACATACTTCATCTGGTTTAACTAGAGCTTACTCTTTGCCTGATCTTGTTTAATTTCCGTGCCAAAAATATAGTTTGCAACACCAATATCCTTCATATCGAATTTGGACGACAATTGGGTCTTCAAATCCTAGGTAATTTCTTTTTCTTTTCCAATTAGCAACATATCATCCACATATAAGACTAAATAAATAACACGGTCAACAAATAATTTAAATACACACATTGATCTGATTTCCTTCTGGTGAAGGCAAGTCCTCGTATATATCTATAAAATTTCTAATACCACATCCCTAGTGACTATTTTAACCCATATAGAGACTTTTTTAACCTACATACCAGTTCTTTCTTACCCTTCACCACAAAACATTCAGGTTGCTTCATGTAGATCTCTTCTGCTGGATCCCCATCAAGAAATTTATCTTCACGTCCATCTGTTCTACCTCAAAATCAAAAGCAGTAGTAATAGATAAATGTAATCTAATAGAAGATAACTTGGAAACACGAGAAGAAATATCACCAAAATCAATTCCCGACACCTTGAAATAACCTTTTTCTACGAGCTGAGCTTTATATTTCTCCACCTTTCCTTTTGCATTCATCTTCTTTTTAAACACCCATTTTCTTCCAATGGTTTTCCTTCCAAACTGAAACTCCACCAAATCCTAAGCCTCATTTTTGTCCAAATATGCCATTTCATCAACCATGAACTCTTTTAAGAGTTTTCGATCTTCTAAATCTACTGCCTCGTGACAGTTCTGGGTGTACCATCAATAATAGATAAATCAAAATTTGAACAAACTTTAGATGGAATATACCTTTATGGTTGCCTTCTCTCTCAAAATAATCTTCTCAAAAATGGATTTTATGGCTCTTTCTCTTCTAATTCATGTTCCGTTATAGAGTCTGATTCTTCCTCCTTTAGCTCAAACTCTATCTTCTAAGGTCCCTTTGGTGGGACTACATTTTTAACATCTTTCACCTCTCTAAACACCACATCTTGGTTGTACACAACCTTCCTTGTTTCTATTGGCATTCTAGTGTTGGAATTGATGTTAACAAGTTCGAGGTGTTTCTTGTCATGTGTATGTGTGATGGATGCTTGGTTTGATGGTCTTATATAGTTGGAATTGATATCAACTTAGTTATAACATGACTTAGCGGAGATGTTTTTGTGGTTGTTGGCTTGGATATGGATCCGCATGTTTTGATTGGAGATGTTGTTGTTTCAGGAGGTTGGAGAGTTTCTCATGTTATGTTGATGGTAGATGTTTCTACTATAGGAGATAGTGATGCTACTACATATGTTAGAGATGTTTTGGATGTTTCTTGAGGAGTTGGATTTGTTGGTCTTGCTGCTAAGTTGACAAAATAGTTCTAGATTGTCCCTAACTTGTTTTTGGCCTATTTCATCAGTTGCAGAGTTATTACAGAGGCATGGAGGGGTGTTCATGTGATGTCAAAGATGATGGATTAGGTGGAAGAGGTTCAAATATGAGGGGTTGATGATTTTATTGATATTTAGCCCAATTCGCATGCACAGAGGCCTATGGGATTGGTTGGAAGGCTCCAGCTGCATGGAGGCTAACCTATGGGAGCAGTTATAGCCCTAGTCGATTTCATACTGTGTCAAGGGTGAAATCAGGGGACTTATCAAGATTTACTTTGCATTTATCACGATGTTGAGATAATATTTGGTTTATGGAAACATCCTTGATAAAAAAAAATCCATTTTATGTTCAAAAAAGTTCATGGGGCCTCCAGAAGTTGATTAAAGTTGAAAACATAAAAAAGGCTAATGGAGCTAGTGGTTGATTCAGCCAGTGAGTTGAATTCAGATCTATTCAATCATATGAACATGATTTTTGAGCTCAGTAGCTCTAAGAAACTATTGATTTGAGCACTAGAGTTCATCTTTATATTGGAGATAGCTCATTATTAGTATGGTTTATTACACTAGTGTGTGAAGTGAGTAATATCTTAGAGAAGACCCTGCAAACTGTGTGAGATATATTATGCATAACTTCTTAATCAAATTACATTTGTAGCAATAGAATGTTGAAGTTTATCTCAATCGTTACATTGTATAGTGAGTGAGGTATTGATGTGTGATTTGGAGTAATGCTTTGAGGTGATTGTGTTGGAGCTTGTGTGGAGATTTTGTATTGAGGTTTTGATGGTAGCTAGTGCTACAAATTTGATTGAGTTTTGATGCTATGTTGTTGTAGTGCTCATGTTGAGCAAGTTTTAGGAGTACAATCTGAAAATTTATGAAAGAAGTCTTGCATGGAGGAACTGAAGGAATGGAGCCTTTGGTGGACAGTGACTTGATAGATTCAGTAGAAGTAAGAATTTTCTCCATCCAATGGTAGTTGGAAAGTTTGGCAGAAACTGGGTGAGGCTAATTAGTCATGATAGTACCATCATATCGAAGTCTATAGAGTCATTTGTTAGTTCAAGTGTAACTAGTTGAAGATCATTGACAATGTTGGCTTTTAGTGGATGGTAGTATGCAGATCCGCTAGAGAAACAATTTCCTTTCTGAAAGGGTCAAAATATTGTGAAAGAATTTGAGTCTTCCAACTAATAGGAGTGACCTTATCCATGTATAATTTTTTCAAAATATAATGAAATATTGAGCAACGCAACAACAGTAGGGTGGTTTTTTACCTGGGATGGGTTTTCCACTAGAAACACTTATGTCTATTGTGTGATTGCTTTCATAGTTTCTGATTTGTGTTTGATTGAATAATCTCTAATTAGGTGTTTCATTTTATGCATGTCAAAGATGAAATAATTGGAGAAACATTGTATAAGTGCTCATTCTACTTATTCACACCCACACACCCCCCCCCCCCACTACACTCGCATATGGAACATGAGACATGTCCTCATCATCTTCTTGTGTCTTAGGACATTGTTGAAAAATGAATTTACACCTATAGGAAGAGGAGCCTTCACTGGTTACTACCCTACATATTAAAGCTATGCAAGATTGTCTCGACATACTTCATCTGGTTTAACTAGAGCTTACTCTTTGCCTGATCTTGTTTAATTTCCGTGCCAAAAATATAGTTTGCAACACCAATATCCTTCATATCGAATTTGGACGACAATTGGGTCTTCAAATCCTAGGTAATTTCTTTTTCTTTTCCAATTAGCAACATATCATCCACATATAAGACTAAATAAATAACACGGTCAACAAATAATTTAAATACACACATTGATCTGATTTCCTTCTGGTGAAGGCAAGTCCTCGTATATATCTATAAAATTTCTAATACCACATCCCTAGTGACTATTTTAACCCATATAGAGACTTTTTTAACCTACATACCAGTTCTTTCTTACCCTTCACCACAAAACATTCAGGTTGCTTCATGTAGATCTCTTCTGCTGGATCCCCATCAAGAAATTTATCTTCACGTCCATCTGTTCTACCTCAAAATCAAAAGCAGTAGTAATAGATAAATGTAATCTAATAGAAGATAACTTGGAAACACGAGAAGAAATATCACCAAAATCAATTCCCGACACCTTGAAATAACCTTTTTCTACGAGCTGAGCTTTATATTTCTCCACCTTTCCTTTTGCATTCATCTTCTTTTTAAACACCCATTTTCTTCCAATGGTTTTCCTTCCAAACTGAAACTCCACCAAATCCTAAGCCTCATTTTTGTCCAAATATGCCATTTCATCAACCATGAACTCTTTTAAGAGTTTTCGATCTTCTAAATCTACTGCCTCGTGACAGTTCTGGGTGTACCATCAATAATAGATAAATCAAAATTTGAACAAACTTTAGATGGAATATACCTTTATGGTTGCCTTCTCTCTCAAAATAATCTTCTCAAAAATGGATTTTATGGCTCTTTCTCTTCTAATTCATGTTCCGTTATAGAGTCTGATTCTTCCTCCTTTAGCTCAAACTCTATCTTCTAAGGTCCCTTTGGTGGGACTACATTTTTAACATCTTTCACCTCTCTAAACACCACATCTTGGTTGTACACAACCTTCCTTGTTTCTATTGGCATTCTAGTGTTGGAATTGATGTTAACAAGTTCGAGGTGTTTCTTGTCATGTGTATGTGTGATGGATGCTTGGTTTGATGGTCTTATATAGTTGGAATTGATATCAACTTAGTTATAACATGACTTAGCGGAGATGTTTTTGTGGTTGTTGGCTTGGATATGGATCCGCATGTTTTGATTGGAGATGTTGTTGTTTCAGGAGGTTGGAGAGTTTCTCATGTTATGTTGATGGTAGATGTTTCTACTATAGGAGATAGTGATGCTACTACATATGTTAGAGATGTTTTGGATGTTTCTTGAGGAGTTGGATTTGTTGGTCTTGCTGCTAAGTTGACAAAATAGTTCTAGATTGTCCCTAACTTGTTTTTGGCCTATTTCATCAGTTGCAGAGTTATTACAGAGGCATGGAGGGGTGTTCATGTGATGTCAAAGATGATGGATCAGGTGGAAGAGGTTCAAATATGAGGGGTTGATGATTTTATTGATATTTAGCCCAATTCGCATGCACAGAGGCCTATGGGATTGGTTGGAAGGCTCCAGCTGCATGGAGGCTAACCTATGGGAGCAGTTATAGCCCTAGTCGATTTCATACTGTGTCAAGGGTGAAATCAGGGGACTTATCAAGATTTACTTTGCATTTATCACGATGTTGAGATAATATTTGGTTTATGGAAACATCCTTGATAAAAAAAAATCCATTTTATGTTCAAAAAAGTTCATGGGGCCTCCAGAAGTTGATTAAAGTTGAAAACATAAAAAAGGCTAATGGAGCTAGTGGTTGATTCAGCCAGTGAGTTGAATTCAGATCTATTCAATCATATGAACATGATTTTTGAGCTCAGTAGCTCTAAGAAACTATTGATTTGAGCACTAGAGTTCATCTTTATATTGGAGATAGCTCATTATTAGTATGGTTTATTACACTAGTGTGTGAAGTGAGTAATATCTTAGAGAAGACCCTGCAAACTGTGTGAGATATATTATGCATAACTTCTTAATCAAATTACATTTGTAGCAATAGAATGTTGAAGTTTATCTCAATCGTTACATTGTATAGTGAGTGAGGTATTGATGTGTGATTTGGAGTAATGCTTTGAGGTGATTGTGTTGGAGCTTGTGTGGAGATTTTGTATTGAGGTTTTGATGGTAGCTAGTGCTACAAATTTGATTGAGTTTTGATGCTATGTTGTTGTAGTGCTCATGTTGAGCAAGTTTTAGGAGTACAATCTGAAAATTTATGAAAGAAGTCTTGCATGGAGGAACTGAAGGAATGGAGCCTTTGGTGGACAGTGACTTGATAGATTCAGTAGAAGTAAGAATTTTCTCCATCCAATGGTAGTTGGAAAGTTTGGCAGAAACTGGGTGAGGCTAATTAGTCATGATAGTACCATCATATCGAAGTCTATAGAGTCATTTGTTAGTTCAAGTGTAACTAGTTGAAGATCATTGACAATGTTGGCTTTTAGTGGATGGTAGTATGCAGATCCGCTAGAGAAACAATTTCCTTTCTGAAAGGGTCAAAATATTGTGAAAGAATTTGAGTCTTCCAACTAATAGGAGTGACCTTATCCATGTATAATTTGTTCAAAATATAATGAAATATTGAGCAACGCAACAACAGTAGGGTGGTTTTTTACCTGGGATGGGTTTTCCACTAGAAACACTTATGTCTATTGTGTGATTGCTTTCATAGTTTCTGATTTGTGTTTGATTGAATAATCTCTAATTAGGTGTTTCAGTTTATGCATGTCAAAGATGAAATAATTGGAGAAACATTGTATAAGTGCTCATTCTACTTATTCACACCCCCCCCCAGTAGTGATCTAGTTTCCAACAATTGGTATCAGAGCAGGGATGTCAGGTGTAGCTTGATCATTGGAGATTGGATCTTGGATTATTTTCGAATTTTTTTTGCAAATTTACTGAAATTGATCAGCAAGGTATTTCAATATTTTATGAAGGTAAATTTGTAACTTGGAGAGTAACTTTGGATTCATGTTTTATATTAGTTAATGAAGATATTTTGATATCATTTCAATATGGTGTTAAATATGAATTTAACGATTTGGCTAAAAATATTATTTTGAATGGTATTTCTAAATCTGAGAGCACACATGTGAAGCATTGTGAGATGGCCAAAGTGATGTTGGACAGGTTGGATAATTTCTATCTTGGAGGAAACCTGCATTTTTCAGAAATGGAGAAAAATGGAAAGGATTCTACTTTAATTGCAATAACAAACCAATCCTCCTCATAAGATGAAGATGAAGGCATGAGTAACAAAAGTGAGAGATTGAGCATAAAAAATGAAGAGCTAAAGATAATGGCACTTGAATCATAAATTGAAAGATTGAAGGCTAAAATGGTTTCTGCAGGAAAAGAAGTAGAGAGGCTCAAAACTAGTGCTCAAGCATCTATAAGTAAATCAAAAAATGTTGGAGCACCTAGTTCCAGCGAAAATAATGAGATTAAAGATCCATGCAAGAAGCAACAAAAGGAGAGAAGAAGACCAAAGAAATAATTGTAAAATGTTACAAGTGTGGACTTCATGGTCATATATCAGCAAGTTGTAGAAATGAAGAGATCAAATTCTCTCATCGAAAGGAGAAGCAAAAGGGCAAGCCACATCAAGCATGCATGCAAATAAGATCTCCTTCCGTAAGGTATAATAGTCCTTTTTATGGTTATTGTTACTCATGAAATGACTTTAGCCATAGGGCTATTTACTGCAGGGTACATGCAAGGAATAAAAAATAGTTCAATAAAAGACATCAACTTGTTCCTTTATTCCTTGGTCATATTAGATGTTTTTTGTGTGATAATGTCAGACATAAGCCCAAGGATTGCAATTTTCCCATGTGCTTTAGGAGATCCAACTAGATAGAGGAGAATATGAAAAGGAAACCACATAAAAAGAATAAGGATTAACAGATGAAATTTTGGAGAAAAGAGCAACAAGGTACTACCACAAAAAATTGAGGCTTGCTTGATCTCAAGGGGAGAATATGGTTGCATTATGAGTTGCATGCAAATTATTAATTGTGCAAACATATGGAATAGTGTTTTAGAAGACAAATCAGTATATTGTTGGAGACACATGTTTTTAGGGAGATTCCTTGAGGTTTGAAGCATTATTTTTGTTTTTTCTCTATTCTATTCCAATTTGATTTTATTTTGGAGAAGCTATATGTTTTGGTTTGTGTTGTTGCTAATGATGATATGAAAACCATGAGTATTTTTATGTGTGTATGGTCAAGGTGTGATGATGAATCACAAATTTAGGGGGAGAATTTGTGCTTCCAAATGGATTTGGAATGCATTGGCATTGTGTTGTAGGAATAAAATTTTTGTTGTTGCTACCATATGGTAGCAAGATCATATATTTTGCATGACATAGTTGGTTTATTTATGATGATCATATTTCTTGATGATATTATGTCATGTGTATGATGCTTGCGTGGATATTTATTGGCTCATCTAGGTTTTTGACTTTATGGCTCATGTTTTTATTTCTAGATGCACTATGTTATTTCTCATGTCTTATTGGATGGATGAGATATCATAAGGATGATAGTTGTTGCTCATTATATTTTTATGCATGTCGTTGATCTGTATTTGGTGGATGAGAGATGATGGTATATATGTTGTTTCTCATATATGGAGTATAAATTTCTTGTTTCTCATTGATTTATTAATTATGCCTCATTGATGATATGTTTCTAACCTATGACAAGGATAAATATTTGTCACTACTTATGATGGTTTGGTGTAATGGATGTTGATACTTGGTTTTGCTCTCATGGGGAGAGATAATGTGATGATGTGGATGTATTTGTTGCTACCTCTATGATATATTTCCATGTTGCTTCTATTAGATGATCTTATTGTTATACCTATGTGGAGAATGGTGATCTTGCTACAAGATTTTTATTGTTGGGATGGTGATTGCCAAGGTGTTTAGAGGCCATGTACTAGCATATGATGTTGTTAGTACCTCTTATTTTTTCTACTACATTTGGATATCTTATTTCATATCTCATGGAGGCCTTGTGTTTCATGGATATTCCATGCGTTGCATTGTTACTACCATATGGAGCATATGTTGTTGCTCATTGATGCCATATACTCATGTTATTTCATGTTTTGGGCATGTATTGATGAGAGCACCATTGTGTGCAGATGTAAAATCCATGTACTATCATTGTTTCATATTTTGGGCACATTGTTCATGGAGTGACCCATGTTGTCTAGCATGTCTTGTCATTTACTATGTATGGGTCAATGGAATCCAGGTCATGTATTACTTTGTATATCATCGATTTAGCCCCACTTCATTAGGTGCATGATGTAAACTTGGCTCCATAGAGTCATGGTTGGTGATTTTTGATAAAGAATTTATATGTCAATCCTATGTATTTGTCACTGCTATGTACTTTCTCGATGAAGCATTGTATTGTATCGTACTTCATGGTATATCTTGTCCAATGTCAATTAGAGTCATGGTCATGAGGATTAGTCTCTTGAATTTGGAAAGGAGCCTTATTGAAATAGGCATGTATCATTGCAATCTCATTACATGCTTAGGGGGAGCATGTTTAGTTTAGAGATGGCATGACATTGGCAGACATATGTTTAGCAGCTAGTTTCCTTGTTTTCATGATTATCTTCCAAGAGATACTTCATGGGTTACACCAACATGGTGTTGTGCATGACAAGGAGAGTCCTAATATCATCCAAGATTATTGGAATTTTTCTTTAATGTTGATATGGCCCTTTTCCATTGATGTTAAAGGGGGAGAGATTTTGGATTGTTGAGTCAACCTCACTTGTTGGATGGAGGTTGACATCAATGCCAAAGGGGGAGTTTGTTGGCATTGTAGTGTTGCCATTGATGTCAATAGGTTAGAGGTGTTTCTTGTCATGTGTATGTTTGATGGATGTTTGGTTTGATGGTCTTGTATGGTTGGAATTAATGTCAACTTAGTTATGACATGACCTAGTGGATATTTTGTTGTGGCTACTGACTTGCAGATGTATTCACAAGTTGTGATTGGAGATGTTGTTGATGCAAGAGGTTGGAGAGATGATCATGTTGTGTTGATGGTAGATTTTGTTTTTGTAGAATATGGTGATGCTAATACATTATGTTAGGGATATTTTGGATGCTAATTGAGGAGCTGGAGGTGTTGGTCTTGGTGCTAAGTTGGAAGAATAGGTCTAGCATGTCCCTGACTTGTTATTTGCCTATTTCATAAGTTGTAGACTTGTTGTAGAGGCTTCAAGGGGTGTCCAGCTATTGTAGAAGATGATGGAATGGGTGGTAGAGGTTCAAAGCTAAGACGTTGATGATTTTACTGATATTTAGCCCTAGTCAAATGCATAGAGGCCTATGGGAGCAGTTGGAAGGCTCCAGTCACATGGAGGCTAGCCTATGGGAGCAGCTATAGCCCCAATCAATTTCATATTGTGTCAAGGGTGAGACTAGAGGATTTCTCGAGATTTACTCCACATTTCTATTGAGCTAATTTTTAGTTTATGTTGACATACTTGATTCGAAAGTTTTTTGTTTTATGGTCAGAAAAGTTCGTACGTCCTCCAAAAGATGATTACAGTTCAAAATATAAAAAAGTATAATGGAAGTAGTGGTTGATTGAGTCAATGAGCTAAGTCTGGATCTAATCAAGCATATGAATAGGATTTTTGAGCTTAGTAGTTTTGAGTAATTATTGAGTTGAGCACTTGAGATCATCTTTATATTGGAGATAGCTCATTGTTAGCATGGTTGATTATATTAGTGTGTGAAGTGAGTGAGAGATATGAAAAGACCTACAAACTATGCGAGTTTTATTATGTAGAATTTATTAATCAAATTGCAGTTCTAGGAGATAGTTGAATTTTATTTCAACCATTACATTATACAGTGAATGAGGTATTGATGTATGATTTGGAGTAGTTTTTTGAGGTGATTTTTTGGAGCTTGTTTGGAGATTTTGTATGGAGGATTTAATGGTTGATAGTGCTACAAGTTTGATTGAGCTTTGATGCTATGTTGTTGCAGTGCTCATGTTGAGCAAGTTTTAGGATTATAGTCTAAAAATTTATGAAAAGAGGATCGCATGGAGGAGGTGAAGGCATGGAGGCTTTGAGTAGACATTGACTTGAAGGATTTAGTAGAAGGAAGATTTTTCTTCGTCCAATGGTTGTTGGATAGTTCGCCAGAAACTAGGTGAGGCTTATTGGTCATGATAGTACCAGAAGATCAAAGTCTGTAGATTCATTTGTTAGTTTAGGAGTAACCAGGCGAGGATCACTAATCGTGGTGGCCTTGAATTGATGGTAGTTCATAGATCTGAGAGAGAAATAAATTCTTGTCTCAAAGGATCAAAATACTATGAAAGAAATCGAGTCTTCTAGCTCATAGGAGTGGGATTATCCATGAATAATTTGTTCAAAAGATAACGAAATATTGATCAACGCAACAAAAACAGGGTGGTTTTTTTTCCCAAAATGGGTTTTCCACTAGAAACACTTGTGTATATTGTGTGACTTCTTTCATGGGTTCTGATTCATGTTTGATGCACTGATCTCTAATTATGTGTTTCAGTTTACTACTAATTCACCTCCCCACCTTTCAGTAGTGATCTTGTAGAAATTTTGAATAATATGACACCTATTCACAAAGATTCTCCTGATTATACACTATTTGCGGAATCATACATAATACATAACCTCCTCTACGTTGATCATCAATTTTGCGGAATTAGGAAACAATCGCATGTGCACATTGAAGCATCAATCACACATATCAACACAGTATATCACAAGGAAAGCATGTAGCTGAAAACCCCCAACTATCTATATATTATATTGATTGAGAACATGTAACAATACATAGTACAATACTCCTCACAAGTACTTATTACTATCCCCACCTGTTACACACAAACTAGCTTAGATCTGAATCAATCATAGGTTCAAATCTCCTCCGCTGCTTGCCTGCCTCCACTGCGCAATCTTGCATGAGAATGGAATGAGAATGGCTTATCCAAACTCGTATTTCCCTTGTTTAACACTACGCAATACTCATTGGCAATCTCAATCCACTGATTGTGCAAATCACATGCACAACTATAGTCACAACTGACAATTGTCTTGCCCTTTCACTCATCTCTAACACTTGTCTCCACTGAACTGTCCATGCAGTGAGTTAGCTGATGTATTCCTCAATTGATTCATGAGTTAATAATTAGTGAATTAATTAATAATTAATTCAAATCACTCATCATTAGTCTATTTGTTAGTTAGACTAACTACAACAAGTTCAACTAAGTCAAACTGAACACAACTCCATCAACTCCTCATTTAACTCCACAGAACTCAATCACTGAAGTTCTAACTGAAGTCCTTCATGCAATAGCTCAACTAACCCATAAGAAAAGCGTATTTCCTTCCGGTAGTTGCATGTGCCACATTTGTAGCTCGAACTGAAGTGCTGCAAGAGAATAAGGTAATGTTTATAGTCCAAATATTATTAAGAGCTAATAATATTCGACTGTTCTATTTTTAGCCTGGCAGTCTAAAAATAGACTCCGTCCATATGTCTAAAAATAGAGGTCCATCTATTTTTACCAACATCACCAATCCTCCACAAATAGCATCCTGCAACTCGTAGACCATGATCCATATGTCTAAAAATAGACATAGTTTAAAAATAGACTTTGTGCCAAAAGTAGCCTGTGGGCCCACTTAGTGAAGGTGACTTCTTTTCACTAAGCTCCATCATCTTGTTTCATTTTCAACACTCCCTCTAAACAAGATATGGATTATCTGCAACCCCTATCCTGTCTCTATGGTATTTTAATTTGCTCCTGGTGAGCGCCTTCATCAAGATATCAGCATCTTGATCCTCCGTGGGAATATATGAAAGTAACATGATTCTTCCCTGCACACAATCTCTGATATGATGGTACCTGATGTCATCTGTGAAGCCACATAGATTCACCTCGTCCTCCTATCTATACCACAATCCATATCTGGATGTGCCTCTCTTGAGCCTGCACACATGCGACTCCACCAATTGTTGATAAACAGTGGCATCTACTACCTCCGCTAAAGTAGCATCCTCCTTCCTCCAACCTCTAGGAAGAGGAGTATCAACATGCTTGCAGCCATGCATGTTGAACTTCTTCAATATCTCCTGGGCATACTTACACTGAGAAACAAATAGTCCATCACTGCGCTACTTCACTTTGTAGATCCATCTCGAACCCACCACTGATTTCCCCTCCGGTCTTGGGACAATCTCCCATGCACTGTTTCTGACAATCGAATCATACTCTTCCACCATGGCATCTACCCATGCGGGATCCTCCACAGCTTCCTCGAGAGAGGATGGCTCAGTCACGACACATTTTCTCACAAGATCCATGTATCCAGTGTACTGATCAGGTGACTTTCTCTGCCTGCGCAGTGCTATAGGTGGTCCTACAACCTTCTCTACATCTTGAGCTAGTCGCTCATCATCTGTAGTGCGCTTTCACCGTCTGATGGTTGGCGCTATATGAGTGGTCTCTTCTACTCCATGAACTTCATCTTTTGGCTAATCCACATCCCGAAGCTCATCCTTAGGAACTAATAGCTCCTCATCTACATGCAAGTGTGGCTCCCTCTCAAGTGAACACTTCATGGCTTTCTCCTCCTGAAATTTTATATCCCGTCACACAACAGTCTTGCGACTGTCTGGAAAATACACACGATATTTGTGGGGCATATCAATGTACCCCACAAATATCCCAACCTCTGCGGTCGGCTCCAACTTCTTCCTGGCATCCTTCGTCACATGCATGTAAACAGGAGAACAAAAAATCCTCAAATGGGAAATATCAGGCCTCTTACCAGAATAAGCCTCCTCGGGTGTACTCATGCCAAGTATCTTTTGAGGACAATGATTCTACACATATACTGCAATATTGCATGCATCTGCCCACAAGTGAAGGGGTAGGCTCTGATCATGCAACATCGCCCGCACAACACCCACGATCATTCTGTTATTCTACTCAACAACCCCGTTCTGTTGTGGGTTATGGGGAGCTATGAGCTCTCTTTGAATCCTTTCTACACTGCAGAAGTCCTTGAACTCGCCAGAGATGAATTCACCACCATTATCGCTCCTAAGAGCCTTCACCTTCTTCCCCGATTCCTTCTCAACCAGTGCTTTGAACTCACAAAACTTTGAGTATGTCTCGCTCTTCTTCTGCATGAAGAAGATCCAGCACTTTCGGGAGAAATCATCAACAAAGATCACATAGTACCTGTGCTTTGCTGTCGAATCTACTGAGAAAGGTCCACACTCATCTGTGTGAATTCTCTCAAGGATCGTCATGGTGCGAATATCCTTCTTGTTAAAGGCGGTTTTCACAAATTTTCCCAAAGTACACCCCTTGCACTGATCTGACTGCGCAAGAGTGCCTTTAGGAAGCCCATTAGAAATCTACCGCAATATCTTCAAGGCTCCATGGTGAAGGTGGCCCAATCTCCGGTGCCACAGCTCGCCATCCTGGCTCACCACTCCTTCTGCCTTGCATGCCATTGTTGAGCAGCCATCTACATGCAACTGATAAAGGTTCTTAACTCGAACCCCTATCTTCCGGGTTTCTACAGTTGTCTTATTGCGCAAGAAAGCCTTTCCCTCACTGAAAACAACATCATATCCCTTGTCTTCTAACATCGCTACAGAGATAAGATTCTTCTTCAATCCTAGAACATGCATCACTTCCTTCAATACGAAGGGTTTACCAGCCTCCCTCTCAAAGGAAATGGTATCGATACTGGTCGCACTGTATCTACCATCATTGCCCATCTCGATGTGCACTCCAAGGTCTTTCTCATCCAGATCAGAAAACAAATCTCGATCTCCTGTCATGTGAAAAGACACACCACTATCCAAGAACCATACCAATCCCATCACACTTGATACCAAGCATGCGATCGGTGAAAAAATCCAACTCAAACTACGAGGCTAAGGCCTCTCCCACTGCAGATCCAGCAGCTTGCTTATTTTTCTTCTTCTGCGGACAATTTGTGGCATAATGTCCGTGCTGGTGACAGTGAAAGCACTTCACCTTGGACATGTCCCGCTTCTTGCCTTTCGCACCACAATGAGAAGCTTTCTTGTTCTTCCCCTTCTTTGCTTTGGCAGCCAAAGCACAATTTTCTTCATCAGATGCCTTTGATGAAGATCCGCCCCTAGTATTCCGCCTGATCTCCTCTTGCACAAGATCCGACAAAAGTCTCTCCCATCCTGGCAGTTTCTCCCGACCATTGACAGAGTCTTGATAGGAATGCCAACTCTTCAGAAGAACAAGGAGAGCCAAGCTCACCAAGTCCTCATCATCGACAGTCACCCCCACACTTCCCAGCTCATCCCGCCATTGAGTGAACTTCGTGAGATACTTGGGCATACTGTCTCCATTCTCACACATAATGTTTCTGAGTTTATCCTTGAGTGTGAACTTCCTCTGGTCGCTCTTGCTTTGGAATAGATCTCTCAACGTTTTCCACATCAAGTATGGAGAAGCCTTTCCATGGAGGCTGGAAAAAATGTGATCCCTCATGCCCTCCAACAAAATCCTTCGACACTTTGTTGTCTTCTTTTTCCAAGCCTCAATGTGAGCAGCATTGGTAGGTTTTGGGACATCCACATCTATGAACTCCTTCAACCCATTGTCATCTAACACCACCTCCATCCTATATTTCCATGCAATATAATTTGAGTTGCCTTCAAGGGCATACTCCAATTGCAATCCATTGAAAGACATTTCAACTTCGACAACAAGAAAACATTGCTGCGAATTCGAATTCCACCAGCTCAAAACTCAACCGCTTCTGATCTAAAACTCATGAAAACAAAGTATTTCTCGTACATAGATTAACTGTATGGGCATTCACTGGATATCTCACCTTCCGAAAGAAGGATGAATCCAGAGGCTACCTGGCCCAATTACAGACTCTGCCTGAAGAAATAAAATTTAAACACTTTCTCAATAATAGATCTGATGATCAATCCTCGCTTTGATATCCTGTAGAACTTTTTCTACTAATCAACCAGCTCCGATACCATGTAGAAATTTTGAATAATATGACACTTATTCACAGAGATTATCCTGATTATACACTATTTGTGGAATCATGCATAATACGTAACCTCCTCTATGTTGATCATCAATTTAGCAGTATTAAGAAATAATCACATGCACACATTGAAGCATCAATCACACATATCAACACAATATATCACGGGGAAAGCATGCAGCTGAAAACCCCCAACTATATGTATATTATATTGATTGATAACATGTAACAATACATAGTACAATACTCCTCACAAGTACTCAGTACTATCTCCACCTGTTACACACAAACTAGCTCAGATCTGAATCAGTCACATGTTCAAATCTCCTCCGCTGCTTGCCTGCCTCCACTGCACAATCTTGCATGAGAATGGAATAAGAATGGCTGATCCAAACTCGTATTTCCCTTGTGTAACACTATGCAATCCTCATTGGCAATCTCAATCCACTGATTGTGCAAATCACATGCACAACTATAGTCACAACTGACAATTGTCTTGCCCTTTCACTCATCTCTAACACTTGTCTCCACTTAATTGTCCATGCAATGAGTTAACTAATGTATTCCTCAGTTGATTCATGAGTTAATAATTAGTGAATTAATTAATAATTAATTCACATCACTCATCATTATTCTATTTGTCAGTTAGACTAACTACAACTAGTTTAACTAAGTCAAACTGAACACAACTCCATCAACTCCTCATTTAACTCCACAGATTTCAATCACTGAAGTTCTAACTGAATTCCTTCATCCAATAGCTCAACTAACCCATAAGAAAAGTGTATTTCCTTCAAGCAGTTGCATGTGCCACATCTGTAGCTCGAACTGAAGTGCTGTAAGAGAATAAGATAATGTTTATAGTCCAAATATTATTAAGAGCTAATAATATTCAACTGTTCTATTTTTAGCCTAGTAGTCTAAAAATAGACTCTACCCATATGTCTAAAAATAGAGGTCCATATATTTTTACCAACATGACCAATCCTCCACAAATAGCATCCTGCAACTCATAGGCCATGATCCATATATCTAAAAATAGACATAGTCTAAGAATAGACTTTGCGCCAAAAATAGCCTACGAGCCCACTTAGTGAAGGCAACTTCTTTTCACTAAGCTCCATCATCTTGTTGCATTTTCAGCAGATCTAGTTTCCAATAGTTTATGGGTTTCAAAGCTTATAATATTTTAAACAATCCTTATACCCAATAAATATGCACCTTATAGATTTAATATCCAACTTAGTTATTTTCTCCTTTGGAATGTGTACATATGCATTGCATCCAAAATTATACCCTCAGATTTGAAGGAGAGGGTTTCTTACCATTCCATACCTCATGTGGAGACTTATCCTCCAACATTGATGAAGGTGATCTGTTAACCAAGTAATATACAGTCTCCACTACCTCTGCCCACACTTCCTGTCCTAACCCTAGCTCCACTAAGTATGTTGCTTGCCTTTTCCATCAACGTCCTGCTCATTCTTTCCGCAACTCCATTTTGCTGAGTTGTGTATGGATTAGTCTTCTACTATGTTATACCACACTTCTTACAAAATTCTTCAAATTCCTTCTTATAGAAATCTCCACGATTATTTGTCCTCAACACCTTTGTTAGCTACCTATACCAATAGGTTTCATTTTTCATGATTGGTAGGGGAAGTGCCAATATGATCTACTTTGATGATACAAAGATCTCATATTTATGTGGAAGAAGTATACCTACATTTGGTTGATGCTGCCCTACTTCGGAATGGGTGATCCAACAGCCTAAGCTGGGTCATGCCATGTTTCAATTTTTTGTTTTAGATTAGAGAAAGAAACCTGTCCAAACAGCTCAATCTTGGCAGGTAAAATAGATAGGTAGAGAAAGAAGGTTCCCAACTGCTTAATCTGGGGCCTTGGAAGCAATAAGGGTAGCCTTAGATAGAAAATCAAAAGAAAAAGCCAAAGGAAAAGAAAAGGCACAAAAGGGTTTGCAAATCTAAGTGCACCCTCCTTGGAGTAACAAAAAATGCTAGGCAATAGAGTGGGTAGGCAGAAGGGGTGGCAGAAAGCATGGTTCATGGCATTTCACTGGCCTAAAGCAAAGGTAAAAACATGGTGCCAGTACAAATTGCCTACTTGCAGCAGTCTTACATAAACTTAATGAAGCATGTCTAACTTCCAAATCACCCCCTATCACATCCATGACTAACATCCCCATGCCACCCATGTTCATAAAAGAAGTCAAAGTCTTTTTTTGATTCTAGTTTCTTTAAGAGCAACATTTCTTGTGTAAAAATTCTTTTCATTTTCATCTACTTCCTAAAAACTAAGTTGGTTTCACATAAACAAACTTAGTATTCTACCCCCCCTCATCCACCTTTTTTACTCATATTAACTACTAACCTATCACTATTTAACTCCTTATACTCCCTATTCCCCTATTACTATGTAAAACTTGGCAAAAAAAAAAAAAACCCAAAAAATCTATGTATCCCCTTCCCCGAGCATTATAGCTCTATGTATGATTTTGAATGTCTTCAAGCGCTAAAAACATTGAGCGCAACCCACGGAGCGCCAAAAAATTAATCTTGGGATTAATCCGGGATTTGCTCGGATTAACAGCCAAAACCTGCTTTATAAGTAAACCTTTGTAAAAACCCGTTTTAACCCGTAACTCTGCAAAAAACCCAAAAACCCACTTTTTCTAATATTTCCGCCGGGCTCGCATTTCCAAAATAATAATATTTTATGTTGCCCTGCCTCCCGTATCGTACTTGTGGCTTATCAACCCGTCGACCGTCGGATCTGGGCTTTCCCATCCGACGGCCCACATGCATATCGGACGGGCCTCCATGACCGAAAGTTACCACCCGAGAAACTATCAGAGGGTGACGTCAGGCCTCTGCCACGCATCACCCCCAGATTTTCTCGGGTCGCCCTCTGACAATACCCCGACCATATAGAGGGCGGTCCGAGAAAACCCACTTACCGCTCAACTATACCGCCTGCCCACGCCAGCGCTACGCCCTCCCACGTCACCTCCACTCGGCGCCCTGTCAGCACCACCGCCTGCCAGCGCTCCGACGTGTTCGCCACCTGTGCAATCCCCGTGGACAGCCCACAGACTGCCATGTCACTCGATGACGTCATGCTGACGTCACCCGACCCTGACCCCACCTCATGACGTCATGCTGACATCATCCAAAAAGAGAGCCAATACCCAAAAAGTCCATATTTTAGCCAATTTTCGCGTTTTTTTCTCACTTTTGCAAATTTAACTATTGCTCACCTCTGCATGTAATTTACGACAACCTGTCGCCAACCTGCAAAAAATCAACCTGAAGGACGTTGCCGCCTCCCACCTGCCTGCATTTGCGACCATTGCCGGAAATTCACCAGGTATTTACCCAAAGAATCCCCTCAGAGCTTAGTTTTGTCCATAATTCTCCAGAATTGAATTAACAAGAGTAAGGCAACCTATATTTACCAGCAAATTCCCGGTAAACCAGCGTTCCTTTACAGTTGCAGAACTGAAATTCACCTGCTAAACCCATATACAATCACCTTTTCCGAAATTCCCACTCTGTCCGCGCATTCGTGGACTGAAAACCTGAAAGGCATAATTCACCGGGAAAACAGTGTTGCCAGTCCCTGCAGTCCCTCAATTAACTCTCTTTGAGCATTCTACACCATTGTCACCACAGTTGCCTCATTTACCCTTACAATTGGCTTTCCTTCTGCAAAATTAGCCCTCTGTGTTCTCCTGCCCACTAAAACCAGTTTCAGTACAAAGTCACAAGTACTACCCAGCCATGGAAACACCAGTAGCCCTGAATGTTCAGCCTCTGAATGCCCCACACAGAGAGCTAGAGTGGAAGGCCCTGGGTGATAGAGACTACCAGATGCTAGACTGCACTTCCATGACCGCCAAATTCAATATCCACCTGTTGAATGAGTTAAAGGCCCAATATCTCAGTGGGGCTGATACCTTAGGAATTTGGGACTCCAACATACCCATTTACAACCTTCCTCAAGTCAATGTCCTCCCAGACTTGATAAATCAATGTCGTTCTAGCTATGACCCCTGTCAGAGAGCCGTTCTCAGTCCCTCAGGCTCAGTATTATTCCATATCACCCCTGAGGCCATCAATGAAATGCTGCACTTTCACACTACAAAGCCCCTAACTCCTCTCTCCATCCATGACTTGATAACGAAAGGGGGCAAGTTGTCTAGTGCTCAGATTGCCAAGATTAGTCAATTGTTGATCCAGCCACAATTTGAAGCTATGAGCACCACCCTTCCCATAGCTTATCAATATATTAATGAGCTGGGCAAAATGCTGGTGGATTTGATCAGTTACATCATGGGTTATGGGACATATGAGGATGTTGATGAAACCTTTATGGCCATGCTGTCCATTTTCTCCCCTGGATTGCCTCCTGCTGTGCATTATGATTTTGCCACATTCATTGCCAATAAGATTCATGAACAATTGATGAATCTAGAAAGGGAAAAGGTGTTTAAATACACCAGGTATATATATCATTTATTCTTGTTTTATCAGCCTGATGCCTTCCCTGTCCCTCTCAAGAAGCTGAATGCCCAGGGAAGCCCAAGGTCTGTAGTGTTTTGGTCTTCAATCTATCATATTTTAGCTTATTCACGTTACACCTACTGTGAATTCATTGACCTTTTCATCCATCCAGCTATGACCTTGTTGTTGGGTGTCCCTCCTCCTAGATTGACAGAGGAAATGCAAAGAATTCTTCACCTCTCAAAGGCCTACAACATTGGTGATTGGTACTTTTACCAACACCACACAATAATCAGAATATATGGCTATGAGTTGAGTCCTTATAGGCTGCCAAGATATGTCCCTATGAGACTCTTTGCCCTAGAGTACTTAGGGCGTTTGGAAAATGCAGACTTTGTCCATTCCAAAGTAAAAACAAGAAGGTGCAACTAAAGGTGAGAAATCAGCTAGGCCCTTTTCTGTACAATAAAAGGGAGGAAGGATGGAAGGAAGCTGACTTGATCCTAGAGGCCCTCAAACTGCAAACCAGCTTCAAATGGGTGCCTTATGACCCTAATAATTTCATTTCCCTTAGGAGGATAAAGTACAAATTGGGTGGCTATGCTCATGTGAAACTGCCTCATATTGAGCAGTATGCCAATACTCTAAGCTGGAAAGAAGGCACCCTAGAGGAGCCAATTGGTAAAGAACAAATGCTACAAAGAGAAGCAAGGAATATTGAGAAAGAGGTTGACTTGGAAACTTGTGGGCAGGTTTCCTCTTCATATCAAAAGCAACTTGGAGCAGCTCCCTCGTCTTTTACAGCCCAGCAGCAAGCAGCCGGAACGGCTCAACAGGAATCAAACAGGGATAAGGGCAAGCAGATTGAGCAGCAACAGCCACCTCCTAGGACAGAGCAGCAAACAGAACATCAAGTAGAAAAGGAGGTTGAACAGCAAGAAGAACATCAAGAAGAGGGGCAGCCTATGCAGCAAGAACAAATGGCTGAAGCTCCAACACCTACTGAGCAACAGGCTCAAGAAAATATGCCTTCTGGGCAAGAAAAGGCAGTGGAGGCCTCAGTGCTGCAAACTCCACAAAAAAAGGAAAAGGGAAAGAAGAGGGATAGAGAGCAGGAGACTCCCCTCACCACGTCCAAAAATAAAGGGGATAAAAGACAGAGATTGAATCCCCTCTCCGAAGAAGAAATGCCCATGGGGCAATCATTGGGCATGGGCCCACCGAGCATGGAGGCATCTGCCAGTTCCTTTCAGCAGGAACAAGAGAGAACCCTTGGAGGAGAGGTCAGCTCCTCAAGTCATCAAAGGAGAGCAGAGGCAGGCATTAAGCAACAATTTATTGATATCAAGAGGAGAAATGAGCCACTCGGGCTCCAAATCTACAACCAGTTGCTGAAGATGGCCCCTACCAATCAACAAAGGCTTATGTCAGCCTATGACATCACAGAAGGGAAAATGACCATGAGTCATTTCATGCCCACCATGCTGCAGCCACAGTCAGCTGCAGACTATATAAGAACCAACCTTGAGGTTCTTGCCAAGGACATCCACCCTATGGATGAAATAGAGCTTCACAAGCAAACGGGTGAGATGGTCTATGCAACACTGGCAGATAAAACAATGTTAGCAAATAGGTTGGAAAACAGCCTAAACAATACAGCCGCCCAACTTGAGTTGGAGAAAGCATCCTCTCAGGCCAAAGACAACAGGATCAAGTCTTTGGATGATATAATTATAGAGCTTGGGCATGACCCCAACGATCCAAAGGCCATACAATCGCTGCTGAAGATAAGAGATGCAGACCTTGCAGCCCTAAGAAAGAAGGTGAAGCTCCCAGCAACCATTCACCCCCAAACAGAAGAGGTTGCTCAGCAAAGACAAGACCAAGAGGTAGCCACATTGCTGGTAGCACTGCACAAACAGCTAGTGCAGACAGAAGGGAAGCTGGAGGACACAGAGGCTGCACTATACGCAGCCCTACAGCAGAAAGAGGGAGGCCAGAATTCTCAGCCCCCTCCAGAGGTTATAAACCTTGAGGAGCCCCCAAAGACTACCGCTCCTCCTAAAGAGCAAGCAGCGCCATCAACATCAACATCAGCACCAGCACCAACTTCAGAGCAGGCTCTGAGCCTCGATATGCAGAAATTGATGAGTGAGATCAAGGTCCTCGAAGCCCAGATGACAGAGCTGAATGGAGCCAAGGAGAATTTGGCTAAGCTGAATGAAAAATATGACAAATCCAAGCAGAATGTGGCTAAGAAAGGGAGAGAAATAAAAGCTCTCAAAGAGAAGATAAAGGAGCTGGAGAAAGAGCTCACCCTTGACAAAGTGGTGGCTGAGATCCTGATAGTTTTGTGGACCCACATTAGCCAATCAATAACGGATCAGTGGCAATACATTGAGACTATCCATGAGCAAATGGAGCTCATAGACAAGGCACAAAAGGAACTCCATAGAGCAAGGGCATCTCTAGGCAGTATGCCTGAGATAGCCAGCAGAATGATTAATGTGCTTAATAACCGGACAGGTCCTCAGCTGGCAGCAATTGGGATCTCCAACAAAACAGAAACTATCCAGCTGATAAAGAGGGGTCCTCACATTGAAAAGACTGGTGCAGACATTGGATAGAAGAAGCCAGGACATGCAAACAGAGGTCAACAAATTCATGGACAAGTTTGCAGCATTACAGGGCAGAGGTCTTCCTAGCTTGCTGAATAGTGCAGGGAGACTGCTATCACATGAGGTCTATGCAAAAAGGGTGAACACATTTGCCACCAATCAGATCAGTCAAGGAGCAAGCACCTCATAGGTAACAGGGCCAACATCTGGGCAAAGTCTCTATGACAGAATAGAGAATTTGTTTTTTATTATGAATGAGATCAGCCATTTGTTTGAAGTGCCTCCAAACTTCTACAAATACACAGAGGTAGATGAGACCTTAGATGCAATTTTGAGGCATCAATTGCCTACACAGGAATGGTGGACCTCAATGATACAGTTATTATTATAAGCAGGAGGTTTTCATCAAAGTTTTGGCATCGAAATATATAAGTCATCATATTCAGAAAGTATGATGCATACACTATGACTGGAAAAGGTGGAATGAGCCAACTCTGCAGGAAGATTCGGCCACCAAAAGAAACAATGACAGCTACAGGTAACAGGGCCGAGAAAGCTACAGCATGACAGAGTATAAAGACACATCATTCAACATTAAAGCAGAACGCTCAACCGACTCAGTGTCCTCCAAAGGTCAAGAAGAGTTCTGATAGAATTAAAGACCATTTATCTTACATTCAGAGTAGCAATAACTTTCTTATCTGCTATTTTGTAAAGTTGGTGAGCGTAGTTAATCTATCAAATGACTGAGCATTCAGATATTTTGTAAAACCTATTGTATATATTCCCCCTCACATAAACATTCAAGGGGTTGGTGTTTTGTTGTTCTCTTATGAAGAAATGAGAACTTTGATGTAATTTCTGAAGGATGATATAAATAAAGCTTGGAGTTTACAGGAATTGGGTCTTACTGATGCATGTTGTGTTGGAACCATTGAATGCTATAGGATTCTAGTGCTATGGCTTAATATAATAAGTGTTCTCTATCTCTGTTAATGTTTTGTTATTTGTTTAACCTCACATCTCCCATATGTTGTTCTAAATAATAGGAAGAAAGAAAAAGAATAGCTCAGGATTTGTCCATGGAGACACCCTGATCTCAATCTATCTTCACTATAAATGTTTTCTATAACTTCAGCTGTTTAAATTGGAATTCTTAACTGCTCCAATAAGCCCTGAATATTTCACAGTTGCTATTTAGTAATTCATGTATGCTAATAAGTAGAAATTGTTGTTCAAATTGTTATCACACTGTCGGTAATTCCATTCCCCATTGTTTCACTCACTAATCAGAAATTTATTTTAAGAATAGCCATCTAGCCTTGTAGTAAAACTTTCTCCATCACAGGAACCAGGATTGTCTCAGATTTTCTGACTCCACATACCCAATGGATTAGTATCTTTCACACATTTCATGCCCTTCTCACAACAACAGTTCAAAACCAAAGCTCCAAAAAGAAAACTGAAACTTATAACTAGCCTAAACTCTTCACAACGCAGAGCTGAAACTTAAAGAGAGAGCCCTCTTTGATTATAGGTGGGCTAGGACCTTATAATCCAAAGCTTGGTTAGTGGTTACCCCGGCCGTATTCCCTTGGGAGTCATAGGGAACAACCTGGGTGTTAACATAAATGGCGACTCCACTGGGGACAACCTCAGGATTTTCTAATTGCTGTATATTTCCTAAAGCTACAGGTGAAGCTTGGAAGTTAGCCAGGAAGCCTTCAAAATTGTTTCTGTTTTGCATTAACGAGTTTACATAAAAGCTGCTTCAGTCTATCTTCACACTAGCTTTGAGACACACACAACCATTCCAAAATCTTGTCTGGCCCTTGCAGATACAAGAAAATTCTAAAAATACTCAAAAATAAATTCAGAAGCTGGCTCCCAAGAAGAATCAACGGTATACAAGGTCAAATCCTGACCCTAACCAACCAACTGTTTTTGAAAACCCTAACACAATCCCTAAAAACATTAGGAAGCAGCAAAAACAGGAAAATCCTTCTAACTTGAGCCCTGAGACAGTTTGCCTTAACCCTGTTCCCACTCCAATCAAGGTTCTATTTCGGTCTACCCCTGGTTCCCCTAGTTCACCATCTACATCTCAAAGCCCTCCTTTCACACCTTCATCCACTTCACATATTCCCTTGACCAATACTGTAGTCTCTGCCATACCTATTACCCCTGTTATCCCAATAGTTCCTGTTGTCCCGTTTATCCCTGTCAACCCTATAAACCCTAAAAATATGGCTAATAGATATGCACCCCTGCAGTTACCTGCTAATGCAGCAGCCCTTCCTCATGACTACCAATCCAAAATCTCATACTTTGACTCCACTGGCCCTTTCACAGCTATTTAGCATGCCAGAAGGATGCAAGATCATTTTGAGAACTATGAAATTGATGATGACAGTGTGAGAATGAGAATTTTTGTTCAGAGCCTGACAGGTGATGTAAGAACCTGGTTTAGGTCACTCACTGCAAACACCATAACAACTCATGATGAGCTTTACCAAGCCTTTACTAATAGATGGGAAAAGAAGAAAGATCCCTTGCACATACTGGGTGAATATGATACAATCAAACAAGGTCCTCAGGAGACCGTTTTAGAGTATTGTGCAAGATTCAACAATGTATACAATGCAATACCACAGAATTTAAGACCTCCTCCTGATTTAGCTTTGTACAAATCCCTTGATGGTTTTGACCCTGATATGGCATATCAATTGAAGGAACGAGCCCCTGAAACCCTAGAATATGCCCAAAAAGTTGCTGTCACAGTAGAGGCAAACCTAATTACCAAAAGAAACAAGGCAAGATTGGAAAAGAGAACCACCTTCAAAGAAGAACCCTCAGCCTTTGATCAGAAACTGGATGCAATACTCACTGGCATGAAGAGGTTGGGTGACAGAGTAGAATCAGTTAAGAGAAAGTCATCATGGGAAGCACCACAAAATAACCCTATCAGGAATCCCAATTTTAGGAGAAATCAAAACCCAAACGGTGGCAAGGCCAGTTCTGATCCAGAGATAAGACCTCCATTCCAGGAAAACTATACTGAAGCATCCACTTCAAATGAGCAAGTAGATGGCACCCACATTAACCTAATGGGCCTGAATGATGAGCAACAAGTTTTTTTGAGTCATGAAGATCATAAGGAGGATGACATTAAGTAGTTCCAAACCAAGTTAGGTGAGTCATTTGACTTTAAACAAGGTTATGACACAGTTGTTTATGAAGTTCATAAGCAATACAAGCTAAGAAGTAGAACTGTAAATGTAACACACCCTGAAAAAACAAAGGATAACCTGCAGCCCAAAAGAGCCATAGTCACTGAGCCACATGACAAAACCGATTCAGTGACAAATGAAGTAACTGTTGAAGAAGTTACTGAACAATTTCCCTCAAAACAACATCCAATGGCTACATTACCTTTGCAGCCTAATCTAAGTAATACTCCTCAAGAGATGAGTAAAAATGATCAGCCTCAAGATCAAGATAAAAATCAAGAAGAAAATTTAACGAACAAGGAAAAGGTTGTCACCCATAATACCAAGATCCAATCTGAAAGACCTTTTGACTTAGAAGCTGAAATTGGCAAATTGAAGATAGTTATTCCTCTTTCAGAATTAGCCAAGCATGACATTTACAAACAACAAATCAAGAAGTCCCTTCAACTTACCCGTAATAAAGATAATGTAAATGTGTTAGATGACACCCCTGAATTTCTTTTCGGTCCAGAGGTTGATGGAAAGATAGCAGTTACAGGGATCTTCCCTTTTATGTCAGCCTGCATGTTCATGATAAAATACTGCATAATGCAATGTTTGATTCAGGCTCCTCTCACAACCTTATGCCTAAATCAGTGATGGAGAGGCGCAACCTAGACATTACAAGACCTTATAAGGACCTGTTTTCATTTGACTCCAGCCAAGTCAAATTTTTAGGCTTAATAAAATATCTTTGTGTGTCACTTGTCCAGTACCCAAATAAAACAATTCTAATGGATGTTGTAGTTGCTGATATCCCACCCAAATATGGAACGTTGTTATCAAGATCATGGGGGGCTAAACTCCAAGGTTCCCTACAATTAGACATGTCATATGCCACCATCTCAGTCTTTGGTCAACCCAAGAGGCTATATAGAGAGTCACTTATGAAATACATGGTCAACAGTGAAGAAAAGCCTCAAAACTTTCCCATATATGCTGTCCATTCTGACATAGACTCCTATATTCTCTTCAATGATAATACAGGTCCCACAAGTAATGAAAAAACCCAGACACTCAAACAAGATCGGCATATAAATGAAGAAACTGTTGTTCTAGAAATAATGGTTGAGAAATCAATAAACAAAATTGTTCAAGAGGAAAAACCAAGTGTAAGCCAAAATCTCAAGTTGTTGATGCCAAGTCCCACAATAGTTGGCAATTCTTCCCTTAATCAAGAAATCCTCTGGTTTCTTGAATTCGATGGGTCAGTCAACAAATTAGGGGCAGGAGCAGGGGTTTGGATACATAACAAACAAAACAATCATGCA